>JABFQA010001763.1:0-12792 GCA_022817065.1 Probaryconus sp. ZL-2020 | reverse complement strand
CGACGCTTCTTACGAAAACTATGCCACTTCGTTGTTTTGGTGAAGACTATGCCATTTCAAAAATATCAATGTTAAATTACATAAGAATTTTTGAAATGGCATAGTCTTCACCAAAACAACGAAGTGGCATAGTTTTCGTAAGAAGCGTCGAATTACACATTGTTACGTGGTAGAAAACAACATATGGACAAAAATAGTAACTTCACGATTAAATACATTTCCTCGCTTCTAGAATATTCTTAAAATCATTAAATTATAGGAATAAGGTTGCCGCAATTAGGCTTCCTAATCATTGATTAGGCCCACTCATTTTTTCTTTGGTTGCCAAAATGTCTGGCCGCGTTTCCGGAATGTGTCCTCTTTTCCTTCTCACCCTTCGACCACGTGGACCATTGAAAAAAGATATTTTTAATTTAATTAATTAAATCAAAATGATTCTTCGCTATTTTCGCAGTATGCCTCGGTCGTGTTCGCGTAGGTCACCATGAAGGATAACGTTCGTTTTTTACAGTGCCGTGCCGCCCATTGTTGTTAAAAAAATTGTATTATCCTCTCTTTCAGTTTACTTGATTATGGTCCCCATTTTCTGGTGTGATCAGAACCAAGGAACATACCCATATTCTATCAATTTAAAATTCATGCTACAACATAAAACCTAATTCAAATGATTTCTATAACTTCTTCATAAAATATTTATTTAACACTTCATCGGTATTTTTTTTTTTTTTTGTCTTCGTTTATCAACAAGTTTCCCGTTCTATATCATTTATCTGTATTGTTTTTTGCCCATGGCAATAATAAGATAAATGTTTTTTTTTTAATTAATTGCTTGCATTACAATTTTTTTGGAAATAAAAAAATTACATCATAATTAAAAATTTGTTCATTCCACAATTTTTTTAAATTGCATAACATATCAAATTTTTATATAATTAGTATATTTAAATATAATATTATAAAGTATTAGTTAATAATATATATATATTTAAAAAATCGAAATCGAATTAAAATTCAAAAATTATATTACTTAATTGAATAAATAATTCCGTTCTGATATTTTAACATTTTTCAGAAACTTTAAAAAACGATAAAAGTGAACTTAAGTTTATGAGCTCTGCTGCTTTCAAAGAGTATCGAATTTTTAAACAAATACATAATGAGACCCTCAATGAAGATACATTTTATGAATCAGTACATGACAATGAGCGACATAGGTCATCATTGAGTTTGTCGAATGATAATGAAAGTAAGTCAGTAAATGGAAACATTTTCTGTAAATTATCTAATATTCGCTAATAATACAAAAGGACTCTAGTGATCCTGTAGTATCATATTTAAATTGAGGTTATAAAGGCTCTGGAAATTCTTATACTTTTTCATATAAAACTAATAATTATTTAAAAAGGTTCCTATAACTTTTCATACTTAACCTTCAAAAGGTTAACCAGGACACTTTTGTCCGAGCAACGAAGATACTAGGCGTACTTTATATAAAACAGAAAATGATATAGAAAATGGTGACCTTTTGAGGGTAACATCATATTTAACATTTCATACTTTAGATTATTAAATGTTTTCACCATTCTTTGTAGTTAACACGCAAAATACGGCAAATCAAAATGTTTCAAGTGATTGTGAAGGTGACATGATTGTAAATAATGAAAAAAAAAATGTTAATAATACCAAATTAAAAAGCGATAAAGGTAAATGTTTTGAAAACAAAAAAATCTGCTCACTATTATCTATTATGAATATGGTAAATATTTTCGCCATTCTTTATAGAGAACACAAAATATTCTTGCAATGCTATTACTAACAAATATAAAGTGGAAAAGACCAATTATCGAAAAGAGAAAAGACAAGTTTTAGACAGTTTTGATGATAATGACGTGAATTACGAACATGTTGAAGGTAAATTTCGATGAATACGAAATCTCAGACATTTAAAAGGAAAAAAAGGTTGGATCATAGCTGTCATTAATGTAATTTTAACGTTAAAATAATTTCAGAACAAAAAAATGCCAAAGATTCAAAGTTACTTAACACGCTCATGAAAGCAACTTACCAAACAGTTCAATTCATTAAAAATAATATGAAAATAAATAATGGAGATAGTGACGATGAATCCGATATCTCAGAACTTTTTGACATTAATTTTCCGATGGAATGTGATAATGATTTACTGTCATTGGAGGAGGTATTAAAAACTGACGAAAAAAAGAAAAAGAAATTAGTAAGTTTTAATATATATATAAAATAAGGCTAATTTATATTCAGTCTATTTTAACACTTGTTACTTCAAGGTATTTTAGTAAATTTCTCACACTGTAAAAACACTACACACGAATCAAACTTGTAAATTTTTGTTCAAATGAAGTAAAATTAATGTTTGCGTAACGTTGAAATAACTTTATAATAAAGGTTATTATAGGATTAAGAAATAGAGAACAAAGCAATTTACATGCTACATGACCATTTACAGACAAATTCAAGTCTCAGTTTCATACGCTCAAAAAAATAATAGTTGATTGAACTGGAAAATATTATAAGTAAAATATCTTTGTTAGTTAAATGTAGATAATCTTCTTGATTTGATCAATTATTTGAATCAGTTATGTAATAACTGTATTGAAGTATACAATAATCTGTTAAGTCCGAAACGTTAGACACAAGCGCACATCAGGTCTTTACATGCTGTCTAACCAAAAATATTTAACTCAACTAAATTTTAGTTTCATTAATTAAAAATTCCAGTTAAAATAATTGTATGTTTAACTCCTAAGAATAACGTTTTACAATTCCTAATCCAAAGTTTTTCTCAGGGTAATGAGTTTAATATTTTTTTACGTGGGCACGCTGAAGTATTATAGGGTGTATTCACGGGTAGACTTGTGCGTACATAAGAAATTTACGTTATTATTAATCACGTGAGAATTCTACATAATAATAACTTGTTAAATTAACATGTCTAATTAAGCCAAGTAATATATATTAATTATATATAAAAATATAACATAAATTTCGAATTGCAATGCAAAATGCATCTGAATTCCATACTTTTCTGAGTTGCTATTGAATTTCCTCGAACTTAATTCAACAAGATATTTTTCCAGTGCAGCGGCCTACGTTCGTTTGCAAGGTAGTGGCCCACTGCGTGTGTTTGATTGTGTCGTGCCGTGCCGTGCCACCTCTTTAAAAATCTAACAGAAATATTATCCTTCATAATTTAATTTCTGTTTACTTTATAAAATTAGACAGTCTTTCATACACGGTTATGGACGGATAATCCGCGTAAAATATTTACAAAGTTAATATGATACAAAATTTAATATCTGAAACCCCAGTAATATTCAAAATGTATATCTAATTTTAATGTATATTACAAAATGCGTCTGACGTTGCAAAATTTTCTAAATTAAAAGGATACTTGTTCTTTCATAATCATAATCATAAGGATAAGTAATGATTAAAAATAAGTATATACGAATGCAAAGAAAATACAAAAATCGGTTTAGTCCATTATGTTCTTATATCGTCGGTCTGGTGGAATACTATGTCACCTCAATTTTTGTTTTAAAAGTATGTCATCTGAAATTTGTGTATAGCAAATTCCCATTTAAAAATTTGAGATGACTTACTTTTAAAACAAAAATTGAGGTGACATAGTATTCCACCAGACCGACGATATAAATCACCATGATGCAAAAAAAAAAAATTTTTGTAAAATGTTATTCAAAGCCTGCATTCATGGTTCCGAAACTACAAAATATTTCATCTGTGTACGTTGAATTTTTAAAACTGACGAATATTGCTAGATCTATTTACAGAAATTGATTAGTGGCTTTAAATTTCTTTTGCTGTATCTCTTTTGCTTTGTGGGTTCTTTAAATGTACGAGATAAGATAAATAGACTTTCCAGTTCATTAATATTTAATCATTCTGTTTCCGTTTTAATCACTATTTTACAATAAATTTTGGTTTAATTTCTAAATATTTATTAGAACATCACACGCATATTTCAAAAATTAAATTTCAGCGACATTCACATAAGAAGTAGTTGTTAAACAGTTAAAATCATCAAAGAATTTTATTAGTTCAACATTGAAAAAATGTTTTTTAATAATTTACCGACAGCAATAAGTACGTTGAAATAACGTTATTTCAACTATAAGAAAACATTTATTTCACATTATTTCAACAAAAACGTTCACATTGTTTCAACTTTAAATTAACCTCAGTGTTCTTCTTTTCGTCACATCTAAAGGTTAAAAAAACACATCTTTATAAAATAAATATATCCGACACTTAAATTATATATATCAAATATAATAGTACATTACTTAACTAGTGTAAAAAAGGATTGTTAACAAGTGTCAGGTTGTCTAAACGAGACTCAGGCGAATTTTGACAACTGACAGATTGTCAAGTGACACGAGTTGACAATCCTTTTTCCCACTGGTTAGGTACCGTACATTACCTAACAAGTGGTGAGTACGTGGGTTTATCACACAAGTGACGAAGTCACGAGTGGGAGAAAGTAATATTTTTCCCACTAGTTAGGTAAAGTATATATTTAACCATTTTACTCTAGAGAAAACATCTCAAAACTTTGGGAGGAAATAATCATATCGACAGACAAGTGACCGATAAATTATTATTTCTTTTTACAAATCACTTTGCCGCTAAATTTTCAATGATTGGAAGATGTGGAAAGAAACCATTGAAAAATTTGGAAATTATTAAATTAATAACGTCAGGTTAGATATCTTTGATTTTTTAAGAATAATAGTTTATTATGTAACAAGTGAGAAAAGTTGCTGATTCCAAATGAGCAAATGATGATTCCATTCTTTTGGAATCTGCAATGTTTCTATATGTTGCACACAATAATATTTTTTCTATCAATTACAAGAAAGGTATGTTTTTTCTTATTATTGTCTAATCCTTTTAAACGCGTAAGCTTTTCCGATGATTTTCTTCTTTTCCCACACTCCAGAGAAATGAGGCGCTTTTGCCGCTTAAAAATATTGGGAAAAGAACATGCTTTTCTTGTACGTATTGAAAAAAAAAAAACAAGTTTACTTACATTTCACAAAATAATATACACAAAAAAATTTAATTCAAAAAACATTACTGCAATTATGTTGATTTTTTTTCACTCTAATACGAAGTATGCAACGAATATGAAAAAACATAAATTGCAACCATTTCTATAGTAAATCTTGCTATAGCAATTGTTGTCATAATAACAGTTTCCATACATAAACCGTAAACTATTACAAATGAGTGTAAAATATATTTATCAATTTTTGATAATATATTATAATTACTTAAAATGTTTTTATTGTCAAATTTTTAGCTAAAACATACAACTCCAATTATGACAATAATAAAGTAGCCCATCGCATTAAGGAATGGTTCAGACAAGCGAAAGCTAGAAAGTAAAAAAAATATATGAAGTATATATAAAACTTTTAAATAAAGTATTTGTTGCGTTTAAGAAAAATGGTTTTTTAATTAAATTGTATAAATGAAATTGTTACATCGTTCGTACGAAAATCAAATTATTTTCCAACGTAGACGCGTGTCTATGCTTAAACGTTGATTATACAAATATTTAAAGAGGAGGCCCGTTAATAAAAGTTTTCTTATTATTGTGTTATGTTTGCGCTAGTATAATATTTTTTCTTATGTTTATGGGATTCGATGCCTTTTTTTTACAATGTGGCGACCGACGTTTATTTGTGACAGAGTTGCCCACGACGTGTGTTCTGTTATACCGTGCCGTCCAGCTTCTTTCAAAATCCATGAGAAATATTTTTCCTTTATTTTTGTCACTTTCCTTTCGCTTTGTAAAATTAGAAAATCGTGTGTTGCACACACGCTTACGGAAGGAATTATTATGGTCAATGTACAATTGATGAACGCATGTGGCTGCATGACGTCATGTGACGCATGCAAAAATATGCGTAATGTACAATGTCGCGTACTTTAACATCAAAAGGACCCAAGTAGAAAATATGGCTTCATTTTTTATTCATACAGTTTAAAGTATGAAATATCTTTCAATGAATTTAATGAAATGTTATTATACAAACTTCTAAGTAAATGTAATGAAAGAAAAAAATCTCAGTTTTTGCTCGGTCTTTCTAATTGTTCTCTACATACAAATGAATTGTGTTTTGCTCCAGTAAAGTTTAATTTAGATGCAAGTAAAAACAGATAAGAAAATCGATATCTTGCCTGGAGTAAATTATTCTGTAGTGTATATATTTTTATTTTATATCGAGTCATGCGCGTAGACACCATTTTAAAAATGTTATTGTATTTTTCGTCTATTCATCTATTTAAAATAGTAATTGATGAATTCCATCACCAAAAGCATTTTGCGTTTAACAGTTTATTATAATTTCTATGATAATATACTAATTGGAACTACTCGTATGAATTTATTAAACTTGCGTTGTTTGGATATGAAACATATAGATATTCATTTAGAATATCATGTAAAAATCATATACACCCATAGCCAGAGAAAAGAACATCAACACTGGAGAGTCAACTGCATACTTTAATCCCAGTGGTAAGTGCCGATTCTAGACGAGATTCAAATAACTACTCTGTCACAATGAATCAAATGCCAGCCAAATATTCTATACAATATTCCAACCTACATACGATTCCAGAATTCAGTAGATTCGGCTAAGCGTCCAGTCCAATGCTCCAGCCCAATGTCATCCGTAGAGTCCAAACGAGCATCCAGTCCAAGAATCTAAGCTATACAATTTACTGGAATTCAAAAGGCTCGTCATTAGTTCCAGTACATTTGTAGTAGCCAAGTGTCAAATGCAGATTCGGGGGAACCAAGCCGTCCGAGGGTACAGTCTATAGTTTCATCCCAGTGGCAATTGCAGTTTCCAGCCGAAGATGAAATGACTGTTGTACCATGATGAATCGACTACCCAGCAAAATATTCTATGCAAGGTTCCAGCCTGGAGACGATTCCAAAACCCATTAGAGATGCGGACAAACATCCAGCCGCCTGTTATTCGTAGAGTCCAAGCGAGCGTCCTGTCGAAGAATCTAGTTAATAGTATCTACTGGAATTCAAAAGGCCCGTTAAAAATTCCAGTCCACTGATATTGGCCGTGTCATGTGCAAGGAGCAAGCGAGCCATGTCGTCCCAGAGTCCACTGCATAGTTTAATCCCAATGGTAAGTGCCGATTCTAGACGAGAGTCAAATGACTACTCTGTCACAATGAATCAAATACAAGCTAAATATTATAACCAATGTTCCAACCTACAGACGATTCCAAAATTCTGTAGAGATTCGGATAAGCGTTCAGTCCAATGCTCCAGCCTACTGTCATCCGTAGAGTCCAAAATAGCGTCCAGTACAAGAATCTAACCCATAGAATCTACTGGAATTCAAAAGGCCCGATATAAGTTCCAATACATTTGTAGTAGCCAAGTGACAAATGCAGATTCAGGGGAGCCAAGCCGTCCGAGGGTACAGTCCATAGTTTCATTCCAGTGGCAATTGCAGTTTCCAGCCGAAGATGAAATGACTGTTGTACCATGATGAATCGACTACCCAGCCAAATATTCTATCCAAGGTTCCAGCCTGGAGACGATTGCACAACCCAGTAAAGATGCGGACAAGCATCCAGCCGCCTGTTATCCGTAGAGTCCAGGCGAGCGTCCTGTCCAAGAATCTAGTCAATAGTATCTACTGAAATTCAAAAGGCCCGTCAAAAATTCCAGTTCATTGAAATTAGCCATGTCACATGCAGAATGCAGGGAGTCTAGTCGTCCGAGCGTATAGTCCATATTTTCATCCGTGGCAATTGCAGTTTCCTGTCATCTTTTATATTGAAATATAAATAAGTGCTGTGCCGTGCCGTATTATCTCCTTAAAAATTGTAAAAAATTTAATTTAAAGCGATGAAAAATTTTAAATCATTGTCAAATAGCATTTTCGCTCGGGTTTTTTCGGTGTCTGTTTTAGCACCTAAGAGTCACTCCGCGATCCAGTTCATTGAAAACTGGAACCGGACACAAAACTTTTTGTGACAACAATATTACATAGTGCAATGTCAATAAGTTACATTTTTTTTGATTGGAAACAAAAATGTTAAAAGCTTAGAGAAAATTTCTAAGTAATCATGAATATTCGTATAATAAATATATACTTTACATATATTATATATTCATCTTTAATTGAATTTCTTAAATGTAAACTTGTATTTCTTTGTAAATAATTTCTCATTTTTTACTAAAAAAACAGAAAAATTTCCATCATTGTAACTTTGAAATTTCTCTTGAAGCAGTGAAAATTTCTAAGTGACCGTCTAATATACGTATAATATATGTATATTATACGGATATTATATACTTTAATGAAAAATGTTTTTCGACTTAAATAAAATTCATTCTAATAAAATTATCTTTACTGTTTCCGAATTCAATATAATTTTTTAAGTAACAAAAAAACTTAGTAAAATTTCGATAGTTCGAACTTAGAAATATTTTGGAATGTGCTGAATATTTCTAAGTCACCATCTAATATACGTATCATATATGTATATTATACATATATTATATATCCATCTTTAAATGCATTTCTAATCGATTTGATTTATTTTTTAAATATAAATTTTCCATTTCTTTGTAAATGAAGAATAATTGAACGATCAAACGAACTTACCTAGTGAAGTTCGATCGTAATTATATGAAGAGTCTCGTCCGAAGAGATATGAATGGTAGTAGCGCCAGCTGCTCGGTCTTACCAACTATATTTTAAAGAACTAAAATTTTTCCACGAGTGGCGCTGCTCATGCCATCTCGTCATTACTTCATTATTTTAAAGAGTCAAAAAATTGCACTAGGGTGGGTTTGATAACTACAAATTTCTTAATTTAGATTAAGGATTAATTAAACTTATTTTAGGGTGGGACATATCTCTTCGGACGAGACTCTTCATATAATTACGATCGAACTTCACTAGGTAAGTTCGTTTGATCGTTCAATTATATTTCATAGTCTCGTCCTCGAGATATGAATGGTAGATTTTTAGAGATACCAGTGCGATTTTTTTTTTTTTTTTAAAGAAAAACTAACGAAAGAATATGTGTCAATATATTTATTAAACTTCTTTAATCTTGATAACAAGCATTAAAACTTTGATTCTGATTAATTATGAAAATGAAAAGGGTTTATTTTAGAAAAAGGAAAACCAAGGTTAATGGATGATGTCCATTATACTTTCTGCAAAATTGTTTCTGGAAACTAGAGGACGATTGTATGTCCGGGCGAACATTTTCGAATTCTCCGTCCAACCAGCGGTCTTCCTTATGATAGTAAGGTCTACGCCTCTCCGCGCTGCTGTTGACGTCGCCGCATGACGGGTACTATGTGCCGTGAATAACTTCGTATCGATGCCGCATCTGGTGAGCATAGTTTTCACCCAACGGCTCAGCGTCTGCGAAGAAATTCCTTTATACGGTTTCCTGAACGAGATCAATAATCTTCCATTTTCTTGAGAACGCAGTTCCTTGGTTTTCTGTATGTAATCCTTTAATGTGGTTACAGGGCAAATAGCCGCACACGAAGCAAAAGAGGGTAATCTAAGTAATGGCTGATTCTCGTTTACTCCGGAGGTTTTGATTCGTTCTGGAATCTTAATAATGACCTCAGAATCCGAGAATGATATATTCTGTATCTCTATCAGAGATAGTGTCTGAGCACGTTGTGCCGTTATGAGAGCCAGTAACGTGGTCAGTTTTAAGGAAAGATCTTCCAGTGAGATGTTCTCATTCTGGTAAAGGTCTTTGAGGAAGTTTAGCACCTGACACGGATCCCAGATATAACTATACTTGGGTCTTTGTGGTTTGATGGCAGAAGCACCTTTGCAGAATCTCTTCACTAGAGGATTGTTTCCGATGTTCATGTCCGTGATAAGGGCTAATGCTGAACGGTACGAGTTTAAGGTACCGTAAGATTTGACTGTAAGAAATTGTTCTGCCAGAAAATCGAGGACACTATTAACTTCCGGCTTGAAGACATCGATGGACT
Organism: Probaryconus sp. ZL-2020; assembly: GCA_022817065.1. Classification (NCBI taxonomy): domain Eukaryota; kingdom Metazoa; phylum Arthropoda; class Insecta; order Hymenoptera; family Scelionidae; genus Probaryconus; species Probaryconus sp. ZL-2020. The sequence goes on along the minus strand of JABFQA010001763.1, from coordinate 2,717 downwards.
CTCTTAAGCAATATTCCCACCAGATTTTCAGGGGTTTGGAATATTGTTTTTGTGTAGCCTCGGTCAGGGATGCGGCAATAGTATCCAGAGACGAAGTAGGAGCGCCCTTCAGTGAGAAGGTCTGGCGGATAAGTGAGCTGCAACCAGGGAAAGCTCTTCTGCCAGAGGGTGGATTTTCCTGAAAGGAGAAGACACAAGTGATGAACTTGGTTTGAAAATAATCGGTTCGGAAACCATTAATTTTTCAAGCATGGGGTACCAAGGTTGGGATGGCCAATTAGGTACAACCAAATCCCCTTCTGCCCTATCGTTTTTAATTTTATTTAAACATCTTAGCAAAAGCGCAAATGGAGGAAAGGCATAAAAATAAGAACCTCCCCAATTCACTGTGAATGCATCGACATTCACTGCTTTGGGATCTGGAAACCAGGATATAAATTTTTTACATTTATTATTAATGTTGGAAGCAAAGAGATCAATTTTAAAGGGCCCAAATTTTTTGTCAATTTTCTTGAAGGCAGAATCTGATATGGACCATTCTGTATCCTCTGAGATTACTGTGGATTCACTATCAGCGATGATATTATCCTTGGAGGGGATGTAAGAGGTTGTGATCCATGGATCACGCGACTCGCACCACTGCCAGATTTCTTTGGCTAAGGAAATTAACTTGGGAAATTGGACCCCACCCATTCTGTTGATATAACTTAACGCTGTAGTGTTGTCCATTCGTAAGAGGATTTCGCAAGAAGAAATATTACTTGCGAAGCATTTTAAGCCATAAAAGGCCACCCTTAATTCCAACAGGTTGATATGTTCTAGTTTTTCCACTGTACTCCACCATCCATGGGATTTTTTATTATTACAACAAGCCCCCCAGCCTGTTAAGGATGCGTCCGTGTAAATTTCTAAACGAAAATTTCCATCACGGATTGGATTTTGTAATAAAGGGTTTAGAATTCTTGCACTCCACCATTCCAAATCCTTAAGGGATTCTTTTGATAAGGTTACCAATCCTTCAAAATTGTTATCGTTATTACTTAATGCCAAAAACTTAACTCTTTCTAAGTTTTTAGTGTACACGAACCCATATTTAACGGCCGGGCAGGCTGAGACTAAGTTCCCTGTTAGTTGGGCTACCTCGCGAATTCTAATCCTACGTTTAACTCTAGTTTTCTTTATAAGGTTATATATATTTTTTGTCTTTTCTCATCTGGTAAGAAGATCGAAAACCGGATTGTATTAATCATAAACCCCAGGAACTTGCATTCCTGAGAAGGAACGAGTGAAGATTTTTTGTAGTTAACAATAAAACCTAGAAGTTTTACAAGTGTAAGAAACACTGTCTTGACAATTTTCTTTTGAGGAATTTACGATGAGAAAGTCATCCAAGTAATTCACAACGTGAATACCCTGTTCTCTAAGTAGCGTCACTAAAGGTTTCATAACCTTAGTGAACACATATGGAGCTGTTGCTAAACCAAAGGGTAAAACATTAAATTGGAAAATCTGGTTTTCGAACTGAAACCTTAGGTATTTCTTGGAATTATCATGGATTGGAACTAGATAGTATGCGTCCTTTAGATCGATTGTCGCTAAAAAGCTGTTTTTCCAGATCACTCGAATAACAGTCTTCCAGTCTTCTAACTTAAAGTGGGGAGCTTCTATAAAACGGTTCAATTTCTTGAGATTTAAGATAAATCTTTTTGTTCCGTCTGGTTTATCTACCAGGAATATTGAGGATAGAAATTGATCCGGTTCAGCATGAGTAATAGAGATAACCCCCTTTTTTAAAAGTTCATTTAATTCTAAGGAAATTGCCTGGTTTTCTTTGAAAGAGAAGGATTGGGACTCTACAGATGTAAAGATTGGCTTTGATTTAAACTGGATTTCATATCCATCAATCAGATCGAGTACCCAAGGATTTTCAGTTATCTTTGACCATTCTCTATGAAAGAAGCGAAGACGTCCTGCAGTACTCACCTCTATCGCCTGCGCCGTGGACTCCGTCGAGGACTGCGATACGGGCTCCGTCTGCGTCTATAGCTGGATCTGTAAGCCCCTGTCAAGCGCTCCTTCTTCTGAGTTCTCTTGGCAGGGGCTTTGAAGTTTAAATTTTTCTTCGTTGGGAAATTTGTCGCTTTTTGAGGTCTGTTTGGTTTTTCAGTTGACTTAGTTATGTCTTTAGCGGATCTTTCAACTGCAGCTGCATCCTTAACCCGATCCGTAAATTTCATACCAAACAGAAATTTGTCAATCTCCGAATTCTCGGTTGCGTGCTTGGCAGCAAGATTGAGGTTAGGAGTTATTAAAGCCCTCCTCGTAACAGACATGTCGTGCATGACATCAAGGGCTATCCTAGACGCATCTCCTAATAGCGAAATATGTCGATGCAGGTCAATTTTCTCTTCCTTGACTGCAGCCTTTCCCAATAGTTCAGATAAGCTTGTGCCTATTGCAGTAATAGACGAAGCTAATTTATTCTGCAATCTTTCCTGAATCTCATCTTTTTTCGAAGCGTTGTAGGAGATTGCTGCTTTGATGTCGAGATTTAAACGAGGTGCTGATAAGAGTGCACAATTCTCTGGCCTAGGATACTTATTAATTAAGGATTGTATAACATCCTTAGATATACCATCTTTGAGGATATCCGACCATCTCTCTGTCAAAGCTTCAGCAATCTTGGGTCCTACAATTTCTTTTGAGGTTACCTCGCC
>JABFQA010001762.1:0-12793 GCA_022817065.1 Probaryconus sp. ZL-2020 | reverse complement strand
GTTATCATTTAATAAGACCTTATCCCACCTTTTACTCTTTTCAGGTACTTGACAAATTTCAGCACATAGTCTTCCAGAATCCGCGAATCAAATAAATATTGTTTGAAATCATAGTTATAGAGTTTCTTTTTTTCTAAGTAACTTTATAATTGATGCGAATAACATCTTAGCATATACATGTTCCATTAAATTTCGAACAATTGCATTTTTCAATCTCTGATAATTCAAATTCCAAGGGCCTTTTCGATGAGTCACTATTGACACGTGCATATTCCATATTACAATCATTTATATCTGACTTGCAAAAAAATGCATGGTCCGTATCATTATTTGACGTTGACATATAAAGTGAATCTTCTTCATTAAGTGTATCCACTTGCATAGGCACTATCTTTAATATTAAAATAAAATAAATTTTTATATAATTACTTCATTAAGTAAATAATATATTTATTTAATAACATTTGTAAAAAATATATAAATAATATTATGCTGAATAAATTTATCAAATTTATATTTTGAATTAAAATTTTGAAAATAAAAAAATTAGAGTGAAACTGTCAGAAAATAAACAATGTTGAATAGGATAGAACATCATAATCTCCAAAAATAAACGAAGACAAATAATTACAAAATTAACAATTCTTTGTCTTTGTTTATCTTTAGAGATTATGATGTATCCTATTCAACACATTATTCTCCAATGTGATAGCACATTTTTTCCACGTGCAGTAAGGAGAAAATGAGTGATCAAACAATCTCACCATTGACATTAATTTTACTTATTTTCTGCTTTTTTTGCCAGTTTCACTCTCATGATAACAGATGAATTATATATTTGTAAAATAAGCAAAATACCAATTGCAATTCTTTTTGTTTTTTATACTTTTCAATAGCTTGAAATAATTTAATTTTTTCTCCAACGGGCATATTAATTTTGAAAATTTCAAAATCAGAAGGGCTCATGTTTAGAAGAGTTTCAAAATCTATACAATTATCTGAAATGAAATGTTTGAAAAATAAAATATATTTTCAGGTTAGGAAAGCTGAAGATAATGAAAAATAAAAGAAATGAGACTGTCAGTTTAACATTAACTTACCTTTCAAAATATTCAGTGCTGATTCACTTAAATGTAATTCGTCCATTATTCATATATTTTCAATTATGAAAAACTTCAATACTGTTATCACGTGTGCAATATAAAACTTCTACACTTCCACACGCACAAGCGCATTCGACGTGACAGAATTTTCTGCCAAAAAGCATACTTTTGATACAAAATGAAATATGCGTCGATTTAAAAGGATAATATTTTAATATAAAAAGCCATTATTTTTAAATGCAGATTAATCTTTTTGATTTAATACTATTCATTTTGATTCATAACGGTTCCAATGAAAAAGACACGCTTTTTGAATTAAAAAGAGTTTTTTTCTCAGTGTATGCCATAAAAATTGTAATTGACGTTTTTTCACGGAAAGAAATGTTTGGGATCTTGCAGCAATAAAAATATGATTGCTAAATTATAACTAGCTGCAGAAAATAATATATGTTCAATCAGTCATAAGATTATGAGAGAACAATTCATAAAATATAGTTGTATTAACAATACCATTGTTAGATCCTAAAGGACGATGTTAGCTGCAGAGGCAGCGCAGCGTCAGTTGTCAAACGACAGCGGTAAGTAAGCGAACAGCAGAGGGCGAGCGCGGTGCTCGGCCCTCGCAGCGAGGCTGGCGCACGGAAGCCTCACGCGTTCGGCCAACAGATGGCGACGCGTGGCGGCGCCTCGCAGGCAGACCGTCTGCGAGAGCCTATAAGCCAGCGTTTCGGTCGCTACGGCAGTCTGTTCGTGTGTCTCGAACAGGTGAGACTTTTTGGCGGGAGTCCCGCCTCTCTTTTTGTGCGCGCGAGGTGTAGATTTCAATAAAATTACAATTAATTTTATATCTTGTGTTATCCTTGACTATACCTTTATCCTCATTTATTTCACAGGCTCAAATAACACCTTGGCGGGTCTTTCAAATCGGCAAATAAAAGTAATATTGTTTGAATTTAGTTTCTTATTTTTCTAATTAAAGTTTTTGTCAAGAAATATTCCTTACAAACATTACTCCTAACACTTATGTATTTAACTTGTTTTAATAAATATTTTAATTATATTTGAATATCCAATTTCATTTCAACATTCAATAATTCAGGTCTTTCCCTGAACAAAATCCAGTTCTAAATAAGCGCAAAACATTCTCGACATTTCGTCTGTTAGAAATCGTGTGGACTGTAAATGTAAAAACGCATAAATTATAATGGCGTGAGAAGCACGCTGAATCGCGACAAAACGCGTAAAGTATAACGGCGTGATAAGCACGCTGAATCTCGCCAAATGCGAAAATTATAATTGCGTAAAGGACGCACTAAAACGCGACGAAACGCGTATATAAACGTGGCGCGAGTAACACCAAAACGCGTCGAAACACGTGAGCAAATACTGCCTAAAAACGCTTGACAAAATGCGATAATAACGTTGCGTACAAACTAAATCGCTTCACGACGGGATTTCCTATTCTCCAGGGACACCCTGGAGAGAGTACTCGACCACGACCGCACTGGATTTCCTAACCTCGAAAAGAGGGCGTTTGACGGAAAAAGCGCGTCTCCAGGGACACCCTGGAAGACGCAGCTAAGGTGTGGGAGAGGGAAGCGACACGTGTAGAGGGACTCCCTCTACACCTCGCGCGCACAAAAAGAGAGGCGGGACTCCCGCCAAAAAGTCTCACCTGTTCGAGACACACGAACAGACTGCCGTAGCGACCGAAACGCTGGCTTAGGGGCCTATTCCTGAAAAAGCCAGAGTAAAAGAGGCGTCGGTCGTGGCGAATAGTTGTTTTGGCAACACTGGTCGGTGTACGGTGTAGAGTTTCCGTTCTATCATATTTGAACAGAACCAAGATATGAATCTTGATTGTTTACATTTGATTTTTAAGAAAATAATTGTTTTAATCTAATTATTTATCATTTATAAATAATTTATGAAAATAATTGATCTTTTACAGATCTAGTAGTGAATATCCATAGTAAAATTGAATGTCAACAAGAGAAAGTGGTAAGTTTAAACTTTCTAAATAATATTAATAATAAAAAATAATGTAATAAAAATAAAGCAATATGTGTAATAAATAATTAGAACATAATATTGTTCGTTTTAAAAAAAAAGTTAAAAAATTAATATTAACTAAATTTGACGTGAGCATGGTTATACACATATGTTGAAATCAAAATAATGTTAAAGACACATAAGTAATTAATAATTAATTAAATAATTAAAGACAATAATACATTATTGTCTTTAATCATATATTTATTTACATTATTGGTGATATTAATGTAATACATTTTAATTTCAGTCATACGATTATATTGGAATTTATTTTTCTTTCTGATGCTACCAAAATTTTGAAACATTATTCGATAGTGTGGATATATTTATTTTGGAAATTGAAGAACAAATTGCATCGAAGGTAATGATTCAATTTACTTTTTATTTATATTATGTAAGTTAACTGTATAATACGTTTTATCAAGAAATTAGAAATATATTTACATTATTTTTATGAAAGTTTTATATAGTTTAATTTATTGAATTACATTTTTGTAGATATTTAGGTTCATGTCTGATGTTCAATTGCATTTCTTTTATTCCTTAGATTATCAGTTTCCGTTTGCTAAATTTAAGACACAGAAAAATATTACATACGTTGTTTCCTTAATAATCATACAGCAGTGTATACAAATTTATTAATTTTGTGTTAAGGGGATTTGTCACTGCCTGAAAAATTTCAAATTTCAAGATTCGTGCCGAAACTATATTTAAAAAAAAAATCTTAAAAAACAAGCAATATTTTTGGAAAAACGCAACGTAGTTCCAAACTATGAAACATAATGAAAATAATAAGTCATTGTTGAAGTATTGAAAAACATTTTCTAAAGCAAACTATTGGAACTCGTTTTTCTGATATTATTGAAGGTTAATTTTCAATCGAAAAACGAGTTCCAATAGTTTGCTTTACTAAATGTTTTGAAATAGTTTTACAATTACTAATTATGTTCAATATGTTTCATAGTTTGGAACTACGTTGCGTTTTTTCAAAAATATTGCATATTTTTCAAGATTTTTTTAAAATTAAACTTTTGGCAGGAACGTGGAAATTTGAAATTTTTCAGGCAGTAGTGAATCCTCTTAACTAAATATATTCTCAAACGTTAACTAATAATTTTTTATATTATTTCGTCTTAAAATTTAACAACTTCTATTACATTGTATAGTATCATTATATATTATCATTATACATTCTCTATTTTAGAATGTATTCATTAATTATTTATTAAAATTTTTTCGTCAATTACAGATGACTTAACTTGAATTAAGATAACAAATGTCATGCATTTGTAGCATTAGAAGTATTCCTCTTCAGCGTAACAATCTAAATTGTATATTTTATATATATTATTCTTTCTCTTATGATAGACATGGATAACGTAATAAATGCAGCTGTAGCACTAAATCTTTTTGATGAGGATGATGATAGACAAGTTAGACGGTATAATGTTCGTGATGATCCATTCAATTTAAATGATGACCAGTTTCGAAAGATTTTTAGATTAAAAAAGGATACAACAAGACAAATTTGTAAATGTAATTGCACCATATATGTGGCACCATAACAGGACATCAGCACTGAATATTGAAACAAAGGTTTTCATTTGCTTTACAATTCTAAATTATATTACTAGTCCATACATAATAGAATTACTCACTGAACTTGAAATTAAAGCAACGTTTGAACAATTTCAACTATTAACATGATAGTAACTCCAATGAACAATCATAATAAATAAGCAACCAATGTAGAATACGAAACTAATGAATGAAATGTACATTTTTTTGCAATGAGAAAATTATATTCCATAACATATATTAAAAATCATAATGCTAAAGTGTTCAGTAACATTATTAATAATAATGAATATTAATAAATAATAATAAATTGTTACTGCTTTATTAATTACAGGCTCTAACTGCTTTAAGATTTTTCGCTAGTGGCTGCTATCAAATGAATATAGCATTGAACCGATTTTCCATGATTAGTCAACCATCAGTTTCAAGATGCATTCATGAAGTCATCGACGCAGCAAATCATCAAGCAGTAGTGCGAGAATGGATACATTTTCCAGAAACGTATGACGAATTGATTCGTAAAAGAGATGGGTATACGAAATTATTGTATTTTAATATAACATTGCATGGAATAAATGAAAATTTATATCCATCACAATTTAATTTATCTACATTCGCAACAATTGAAATAATAAGCAAGTTATAAGTAATTTATCCATTGCAAAAATATTTCCCAATTATTGCAGTATAACATTATTATATTTGCAATAAACAATAAATTATTATTTATTAATGTTCTATTATTTACACAACGTACTATTCGCTTCATAGTGTTTTACAGCATAGATTCGATAGATTCCCCAAAAGAACATTAATGGATTGAAGGTAGAATAATGTAGATTATAGATACATAGAACGTTGAAATGTCCACCCGATTACGTAGAAATTAGCTAGATTCTACAGAAACTACGTAATATACTAGAATCTAGCTAATTTCTACGTAATTTCACCTTATTTCTCCCTTCAATCTACCATGTTCTTTGGGGTCCCAATTGTTTTTCTTCCAATCTGTCACTTTAGAAAGATATAGTAATATGTATCTGCATATTAATTTTTTACTTTGTTACAGATTTATGAATAAATATAATATTCAAGCAGTAGGGTGCATAGATTGCACTCATATTGCCATTGTGCCACCGAAAGTTGACGATGAAATTTATCCACAGCATGTCTACTTAAATCGAAAAGGATTTCATTCCATCAACGTGCAATTGGTAATTATACATTATTTTGAAATATTTGAAACTGTTAAATTCAACTAATTAGGGTACGGATGCACTGATTAATTATTAAACATTAACATGAGATCACTACTGTTCCATTTCAGATATGTGATGCAAATTTAAAAATTATGAATATTAATGCCAAATTTCCAGGCAGTATCCACGATGCACATATTTGGAATATGTCATCAATAAGAAATAGTATGGAACACATTTATAATCAATGGCCAGACGAATATTTTCATTTATTTGGTAAATTAATAATTTTTTTGTTTACTCGTTGAGATTGTAAAAACATTTTTATCAAGATTGTAATTATTTAACGTAACATTTTTCTATTAACAGGTGACTCTGGATATCCTCTTCGTCCTTGGCTACTGACGCCATACAATTTACCTGCAGAAGGAACGCCGGAGGCATTGTTCAACCGCTACTTTATACGGTGTCGAACAACCATTGAAAGATGCAATGGCGTTTTTAAAATGAGATTACGATGTATGCACAAAGATAGAGTGCTGCATTATTCGCCTACAACTGCATCAAAAATTATCAACACATGTGCAATAATACACAACATGTGTGTAGATGATAATGAGCGATGTCACGAACCGGAAGAAATAGAAAATAATATACCAAATAATGAAGATTTTGAGGTAGAAAATGAACATGTTCAAGCTGGTAGAGAAACCAGAGAACGATTTGTTCAAACGTTTTTCACATAAATCATTAGATTATTGTACTTCAACTTTTTTATTAGTCGAAAACTGTATTGCCAGTAACATTACAATTGTATGACATAAAATGATCTTTTTATTTTCTAAATATTTGATCGAAGAATATTGTACAGCAGATCTGTGTAACTTTAATATACATTATTAAACTACAAAAATTAGAATCACGTTGAAATAAACTGTATTTGTAAAACTATGATCTTTCACTTGAAAAGTGCCATTATTTTTTAATTATTACATAACAATAAATTAATATATTAAATTTTCAGTGATTAAAATATAATACATTTCTTACTGAAATAGTTTACAGGACTGATTTATTCTGCTTATTGAATTGGATACAGGAAGGAGAATAAATTATAAAGTCATACATAATTAACAATTTTCATAATGTTTTTATTAGAATCAAATCACTTATAAAATTACAGGATTACAACAAAAATTTAATTTTCCTCGATTTTAACATACTTATATTACCATTATTATTAATATTCAGTATTATCAATTTGTTAACAGGCGTACTTTAAATAAATAAAATATTAACATTATATTAATGATCACAGTGCTTTTAATTAAAGCATAATTGAAAACTAGCATTATTTTTTATTCATGTTAATACTGATGAACGTTGTAATTATTTACTTCTGATTAGCCATATCACTTTTCGTTCAATTCACTGAAGAACGTAATTTTTCAAAAATTAAAATCATTTAAAATAGAAATAAAACAAAACATTATTCATAATTTTGATTACAGCGACTTGTCACTCGGTTCATCTATCTCTCTATCTCGCTTATTAGTTACTTTTGCTTTTAAATTGTTAATAATATAAAAAAAGGGCGACAAAGTGCTCTTTATTTACGGGAGAATACCATGAAAAAATTATTTATTTTTATATAACATATTTAGTAACTTCTGTTGGAATTATTATCATAAAATAGTTTTTCCAACAAAAGTTAACTAAATATTTTACAGAAAATTAATTAATTTTGTTCAGTGTATCCTCTCATGATTCAAGAAGAGCACCAAGTCGTCTATTTTTTAAATTATACTTTATTAACAATTTGAAACCAAAAGACACTGTAATTGTGAGAGAGATAGATGAACCGAGTGACTTCAGAATATTATTACAATGCAATAGGCTGATCAAAGTAATGAAAATGTATATAATGGAAAAAGATATCTACATTATGATACAATCACGTTCATTTTTTTCAAGAGAATCTTTCATATCCATTGCTAACTTTATTTGTTCCCGTTGTAGTCTTAAACTTTCTTGCTGATATTGGCGTTGATAGTAAAAGTTCTGTTCAGCGATAAGAACAAGCTTTTCACCTGGTTTCTGCTTTTTTGGTTTACCTCTGCGTAGACGTGGTGTTTCTGTTATTGCTGCGTCTGATTCAAAGCTATGCAGATTCGGTGATACATTTTCATCGTTCTGAATACTGCCGTCTTCTGTGATTTGGGAATATATTTCGTACGTGTCCGGTTCATTCCACATATAGTCTTCTTGTTGCGTCTCTGGTTCATTCATCATATAGTCTTCTGTTTGCTGCATCTCTGGTTCATACATCGAATCATCTTGCAGTATCACTGTGTCTCTGTTATCATCCTATTAAATTAAATAAATTTATTATCATATTTTTCAGAAAATCATTTTCATTATATACAAGCAAATAAAACTTTAATACGTATAAAATATAATAATTGTATGTTTTTATCCAAATTCCAGTAAATAATGTATATACTTCAGTAAAAGAATTTATATTTCCCTTCATGAATCAATGGCATACGTGTAAAGTAACATCATTCAATATTTCATAACAGAATATTTATAAATATTTGAAAATCATCTTCAGAGTGAACTAAATAATCTGCAATATTTACCTGGTTATAGTCATCGTCCTCATTAAAAGGAGCATGTGATTCGTGTACACCCTCATCACCTTCTATTGCTATGTCATCAATCAGTGATAACACGCCTTCATCAATAGGAAGTAATTTTTCAACTGCAAATGGGCCTCCACCAGTTCCTTTTTGGCTTCTTTTTATTGCTGAATACTTTTCTTTAGTTCTTTTTTTCAAACCTCGCCAATACTGAAATGAAATAGTTATTACATATACAAAAGAACACTTTAAAATAAGAATTTAATTTGTTTTTATTATAAATTTATTTTCTCATAGTAATATGTGTCTGAAATTATCATCGATTAATTCATCGAAGTTAGTTTTTGCAAAATCTTTAGTGAAGTTAGTTTTGCAATTTTTTTTGAACGTTAGTTTTTACAAATATTTTAGTGAAGTTAGTTTTTGCACATTCTTTAGTGAAGATAGTTTCTGCAATTTTGTTAGTGAGAATTATTCGATGAATTAATCGATGAGAACTTCAGACACATATAGTAATAACATAGTAATAAGTACAATTAACAACGAATAAGTATAAACTTGAAAAAAAATGTAAAAGAAAAATTACTTTTGACAATATACAGAATTCCTAATTAAACTTTCTTCATTTTCAAATGTGCTAATGACGATATCAATCATTGGTTGTTTTATTTTCAATTTAAATAATATGAAATAAATTTAATCTGAAAATTGTTTAAAATTATAAAATTAAAATTAAATTCGTAACGCATTACCTTGATCCATTCCTCTCTGCTTTTTTTAGGCCCAGATAAATCAGAATTCAATGCTGCAGTTACTTCGTCCCAATCTTTCAACCAATCCTGTTCATTATAAGCAGGTGTAAATTTTTGTTTCAGCATTTTCGATTTCATTTGCAAACACTGCACAAGGGTCGTTTTTTGATCCAAAGTAGCATTCCTAGATCTGCGCAATTGTTGTTCCATATTTGGTTGCTATTAAATTATACGTATATACGTTATTAATTGAAATATAATGCATTTATGGAATTAAATTTACCACAAGCAATATCGTATTTTATAATGACAGTGAAACTGCCAGAAAATTCGTCAGCAGAAAATTCTAAAAAATGCATTTTAAATTAATTTAAATTAATTTATATCAATGTTTAGGTTAGTTTCACTCTCATTATTTTATAATCATAATACATACATTAAATTATCATAATATATATACATATATATATATATCGATTTTTGACTTGTAAAAATGTTAGACATTTTAAGATTACTTACTTTTGCTTCCTTCTTAATTATTTTTTTCCGGCAGAAATATTGATTTTTTTTCTCCACGTGTTTCGATGACCGCCACGAACTATCTTTAAAATGAAGCATAAATATATAATAGTGACAGAACGGAAACTCTACGCCGTACACCGACCAGTGTTGCCAAAACAACTATTTGCCACGACCGACGCCTCCTTTACTCTGGCTTTTTCAGGAATAGGCCCCTACGACTGCGCGGCACACGCGCTCGCCGCGGGTGAGGCGAACGAGTGCGACGTGCAGACGTACTGCGAATTAATGGCGAATAGTGCGTTCGCGGCGCGACAGATGGCGAGCGCTGATTTATCTGCTCACAGCAATATCGGCCCGCCGAAGCTTCAAATACGCTCAGTATTTGAAACTTCGGCAGTTCACTTTTGGACAAAGCAATTGCCCTCCAGTGACAGTTGGGAGATTTCCAACTGAACTCAGGAGATTTCTGAGTCCCTTGCGATAGCTTGAGAGATTTTCAAGCTATCAAATAACGTCTAAATTGCTTTTCCAGAAGCGTGCGCTCGCAACGTGTGGAGTTAGCTCGGAGATTTCGAGTTCCCCCGAGAGTTAGAGCGATGTTGTAACTCTCAACCGTGGGAGATTTCCACCGTTCCGCCCGTCAGCACGTTGCGAGTTGCGAACTGGCCCATCGCCTTTTCATCCGCGAAAAGGCGAGTTTCCTGAACACCGCTATCTCGGCCGTGAGATAGAAAAAGCACTCGCGAATTAGAGTCACCGCGTAGGACAAGGATAGTGCCATACCGTATGATTTGCTCTTGTACAGTCTCAACTGTCTCAACTGTCGCGACGCGAAATTAGTTACGCAAACTTTGTAACGCGAAATTTATTTATTCCTTTTGTTTCCGCATATTAATTCTTTCCTTTTCTTTTCTTTTTGTTTAGAACGCGACGGCTCGGGGCTAAGCCTTATTTATAATTATTTTTATTTTATATAGAGTCAGGCGCTTCGGCGCCCCTTAATAATATTGTATTCAAATTTAATTTTATAATATATCTATTCATATTAAATTTACAAGTGTCCGTGTCATTATTTCATTTCCCCCTTCCCCGAAAACCTTGGACACGGCGAGCAGTATCCGGCAGGAAGGAGAGACACCTAAAATTAGCACGAGAAAGAAATACTTGTTTCAAGATGAGAGAATTAAATTAACTTGCTCAAACGAGAAAACGGAAAATATGATAAGCGGTTTAGGAATGATTATTTTAGTGGAAAGTTGTCAGATCGAATGGACTTTAAGTACAAAACACCGAAAACTCGAACTTTTATTTCATCAGACACAATTTCTCCGTCAATTAACTTAAATCTAAAAGAATCAATGTTAGAATTAATGAATATTACCGAACCCCTTGAAATTGAAACTCTAAAGAATATACGAGTAACGCCCATTCAAGATCAAGAATTAGAAATTGAATAGGCAAGATTGGATGAAATAATAAATAGGGTTGATGAAATAAAAGAGCGAAAAATACTACATATAGAAAAAATGGCTACAACAAATAGCCTTAACATTTCGGGATGCAAAATATCTTGCATCCGCAGTTAATTAACTGCATTAATTAAGAAAAATGAAATAATTAAATAAGGAATTGTTTCCACTCAATCGCGAAGGGTAAAAATAAATATGTTATCAACCTAAAGAAAATGAAATAGAGGTCCATACAAATATTATATGGTGGGGCTAACGTCATGCACGAAACACGAAAAATTGTATTATTTAAAATATCTAAAATTGCAACCTATTGCGCTGCAATGGTTTACCTCAGAGATGAAAGTCTGGACATCAATTTCCAATCCATAAGTGGATGAAAAATAATAATAATTGAACTTGGTTCAATAAAAATTGATTTTCCTGAAGGGGATAGCAAACGAAATAAGGACATTATTAATAATGAAAAATCAGAGTTCTTTAAAATGGAAAGAATACAATTTATATCAACAAATCTCAGTATTCTTGAGAATTGCAGATATAATTTAGCAGGGTTCATGACACCCCCGCCCATAGGATCGAAACATCTGTTTCGACATCATTATATCGGAAGGATATAATGATGAAAAATATTAAGAAGAACTTGAAAAAGTTTAAAAATTATTCGAGATCGTCGGTTGACTACCGAAATTAAAATAATTAAATTTTCCATGAAAAGCAGTTAATAGAAAAAATTGGAAAGATTAGAGAGATTCGAAAAAATTAGAAAGACTCGAACTTAACGAGATTTCGTGCGGATTTTTATTAAAAACGTAAACTACTTAGCTTAGTAATATTTCACCAAGATGAAGTTTTAGTGATTAAAAAATGGTTTTCCGGATTTCTCCAACTGTGAAGACTGGTCTCTACAACGTAAACACTCGTTCGATCTGTCAGCTGCATGCCAAATCCGAATAAATTAAAAAAAAACTAATCAATTTTAAAAATGGGAATAACTACTAATAAAATAATTTAAAGGTGCAAGACGCGGCTTAGGTTAGTGAAATTTTTGAATGTGATAAATTTTTTTTTTATTAGCTGGTGCACGGAAAAAAAAATTATTACTAGCCAATGTCATTGCCATCAACAACCAATGTTCTAATTTAAAACAAAAATATCTAGTGTGATATTAATAAGTTGACATTGGTTACCAATGTCTTACAAATTACTGAGTAATGCCAATGACATTATACAGGAGGCATTACTGAGAAATTTCTAAAAATCGGTGAGTGATTTCTATCACATGACTCACCAATGTGCTGGCCATTAGTGGAAAATTTCTTTGGCGCGTTAATTTTATTAGTTTTTAGTTGTCAGTCTTCATTGTGCCTGTTATTTTTTACATAAATCGAACTCATAAAGTTGTACATATTGAAGAGTGCGTGTTATATGTAAAAGGAGTTTATCAAAACAAAGGTAAGCACGTTTTTATGT
>JABFQA010001761.1:0-12796 GCA_022817065.1 Probaryconus sp. ZL-2020 | reverse complement strand
GTGGAGTTTTGACAGCGCCGAAGTGGAGAACACCGAACGCCGAATCGGAGTTCGGCAAGCTCCAATTCGTCGGAGTTCAGTAAACGCCGCACGGGGCGCTACCAGTACTCCACTTTTTTCTCAGTGTACATTTCAGAAATAACGTAATTGTAATTAACCGTGCGTCCTGTATGCCAGTCCCTTAAGTAAGCTTCCTGCATATGAATCCTTTATAAAATGAGTAATTTTTTGAATAGCTTTAATAATAGCTTTATTACAAATTAATTATATAAATACGAAATAATTATTTTAGACAATGAAATGTAGCATTTTATGTGAACAATGGAAAAATGATATCCATTTTTCCCTCAAATTAATTCAAATTTTACAAAATAAAACCATATTTAATACTTATGATTAAAAATTTTATTTATTTATAAAATTATGGGTGAATATTTGACAAATAATTTTATCAATAAAATTATTGTATTTTTTTTATTTATTTTTTATTGCAATTTTTCTCAATATTACAGTAAATATTATTGAAAATTCTCGTGGATCCCAGATTTACTACTTTTTGGTACTACTTTTTTACATTTCTACCATTAAGTCCTCAGATTATTACTTAAATTGTAACTTCTGTTAATTCTTTTTTCTGGGTGCAGTTAAAGATATGTAAATTGTTTATCACCATAATAAAATAAGTGATTTCCAGTATTATACACAATATAAGAATATGTTTTATAAAATACCAAAAAATGTATATCCTTATTAAAATTACTAAATTATCAATACGCGAATTCATTAATGAATAAATATTAATGAAAAATTAATGAAATATTAATATTAATGAAATAAACGAATTTCAGAAAATGCAAATAGAAATGAACCAGATAATCAAAATAATGAAAATAATGAACTTCCCGTGAATCGAACAGAACGTGTAGACGATCATCATGTGCTAAATAATGTCCTACCAGTGCAACGAGATGCCAACAACATTTTTGTGCCACCAGGTATTGGAATGAGTATAATTATTTTTTAAGTAAAATAATTAAAATAATAAATTGTATTTAATTTATCAATACGAGAATTAATTATTTGAAAAATTGGAAAAGACCCAGATAGAAGAATGTACAAAACAATTTTTACCTAAAGTTTGTATGAAGTTTGTAATATTTTCCACAAAGTTTGTAGCATTGTAATTGAAAAACGTGCACATGAACATATTTGTCTAAATTTTGGTCAATCTTTCCTACATTTTTCTACACGGGGAACATTTAAAAAATCTAATGTTTCTTCACATAATTAATAAGGAACTTAATAAAACTGACAATTTGATTGACATTCCTTCATTTATATATTAATGTAATGAATGAATTTCAGAAAATGCAAATGGAAATGAACCAGATAATCAAAATAATGAAAATAATGAAGTTCCCGTGAACCGGATAGAACATGTACTCGATCATCATGAGCAACATAATGTCCTACCAGCGCAACGAGATGCCAACAACATTTTGGTGCCACCAGGTATTGGAATGAGTATACTTATTTTTTAAGGAGGTTGTATGGTATCTATCCTATATTACTTGTGAAAAATTTATAACAATAAGAACGTTTTGAAAATTTGGTATTTTGTTGCAAATAAAGTTACGAACTTAATTTGAATATTTAAAGAGCTTTCACCGTTAAGTTTAAAAATAGTTGAAGTATTAAATTCATTGAAATTTCATTGAGTATATAGTAAAATGAAAATTTCAATTTTTAATTATTGAATAGTTATTCGATGAACCTTCGTCAAATTTTAAAAGTAATTTTATAACCGAATTTGCTACAAAATATCAAATTTTCAGAAGATTCCTATTATTATAAATGTTTCTCATATAGACACTGAACAACCTCCTTAAGTAAAATAATTATAATTAACAAATTTTATTTAATTAGTATATCCATAATTAAATGTAATTGCTGTCTGGACTCAGTTTTTGACCATTGAATAAAAAAATTTTATTTTTGACCTTACAATTAATTTTTCAGAAAGGATTATTTTTTTATATATATATATATATATATTTCATTCTCCTTAGAAGTAACAGTATAATTATCGAATTCCCGTATAAATCCAGAAATTTATATCAAATTTATATTATTAGAAACATTAAGTTATTTAATTGAAATCAATTTTTGTTTATAAAATGCGTATTTTAGGTTATTATGGCAATTTTCAAATATTAAAAATTAAATTCCTTTGTGGAAAGATTTGGAATTGGAAAACATAGATTCGGGATTGAAAAGAATAGAAAACAATTCAAAGCGACCCATTTCCTATTCTTTCCTATTCTTTTCTACTTAGGGTAAGGTGGGGCAGAATGGACACCTTAACATTTTTTTTAGATTTTCATAAACTACATGATGATATATTCATTTTTTTTTTTGTAATTCCCCACAATTTTTACAAACCTTTTACGTAATTTCTATGTAATGCAATGTTAATTTGTATGGAATTATATTAACATTTAGTTCACTATAAATAAATTTACAAAATTTCCATTATGCCCCACATGTGGGGCATAATGAGAATATTTTATTTCTAGTTAAAACCTGATTCAAATCTTGAAAACTTTTATAGTTTCATGTTATCAAATTATATATAACTGATTAATTATGAAGCCATTTGGGATGCTGCGTCACCACGTGATAATAACGCCAAACTTATTAAATAATTATTTAAGAAAATGATTAAATAAAATGAAAAAAAATGTTGTTACTAATTTGTTTCTTTCCGTGCATATATACAAAAAATATTTATAGAATACGTGAAATTTATTTTATTTTACAAAAACCATTGAATACTCTATTACAAAATCATAAATGATTTGAAATTTCCATTATGCCCCAAATACACTTTTTTTCATTTGCGGAGTTTGACACTGAAACAATTACTCGTGTATATACTCGCTGTATGCGATATTTGCAAATCTTGGAACACCTTTTCAAATAAGGAAACATCACATGGAACAATAAAAATATTTTTTTTTATACACATGATGAAATAATTTGCCCCAAAGTTCTATTAATGAAAAAAATTATATTTAAATTACATTTAAAGTACCATAATTATGAACAAACTGCATACTTACAAACTGCATGGGAAACATTTTCAAAAATTTATTATAATTACCTCTGTAATAACTAGGATTACAACACATATTGCGTTGTATATATTTTGATGGATTGGCAGTAGTATAAATTATATTTTTATAAACTGGTCATTTAAAAAATAAAGATTATGAAGTATGTAAACAAATTTTTTAAAATTTTTTTAAGGCATATAAGGTAGTCGCACCGGTTATCGTTAGTTTAAGGGTTATGCATGATTTTAAAACTCTTATAAAAATTGTATTATTTGTATTTTTGAATAAAAATGAGAATTAAATAGTAAGGAAAAGTGTAAAAAGCAAGTACATATTGTTAAAATCAGTCTGAAATATGATATAAATTACATATTTACAAATATTGTCCAAAAAACCTACATGTACTGGTTATCGACATTTCATCTTATAAACCAAATTTACTTAAGAAATTTATGTTTAGACGATGAAATAATGCTGTTATAGATACGAAAAAAATTTTTTTAATTCATTTTTTATACATATATTGATTTTATATTGAAAATGACGATAGACGGTACACTAACGATAACCGGTGCAACTACCTTACTTTCTGAATTAAATGAAGCATTGATTTATCGTGCAAACTTAAAATATTTTTGGAAAATAAACTACTTTCACCGCGAATAACTTTAAAAAATTGATGTTTTTTGATCGTACATAACTTCGAAAATTATAAATAATTTTTACTAATTGTTACAGTTTTCTCTTCTCTGAAGTATTTAGTTTCAAGTTTTTAATTAACAAACCAAAATCCATACATTATTATAGCAATAATTAACATTTTAAAAAATAAAATTTATACTATTGCTAAAGCGCTCGAATTTCCTTAATTTAAAAATCTTTTCTTGCTTTCACCATTAGTTACTTGTGATATATCTTGTTTTATCTTTCTAAAATATATTTTGATTATTATGTATAATTTTTCATCATTATAAAATAAACTTTTTTATTAGTAGTTTAGTTTTTATAGTTTTTATAAATATAAATATAAATTTGCACCACTTTTATATATGTATATCCTCTATAACTGAAACAAACAAATTTTGAACCTGTATAAGTAAGAAACTGTATATGTGAGAAACCTCCTTATGTGAAAATAAAGGCGTAGTCCCTTGGAGCCTCACTTAACCAGGTTCGAGTGTATTAAAGATTATTATTAAAATAAATTAAAAGAGTCGACGTTTTATATTCAGTGAAATAAATCTATATTCCCATTATGTCCCGAAGTCTATTATGCCCCACTCTCCCCTAACATTTTTTTCACAGTCTCTTAGTTGAATCAAAACACTTCCATATGGAAAAAAAAAAAATATAATTTCTCTATTCTCATGTAATTATAAAAAGTAATTGAACGTTTTGATTCAATAAGGGGACTTAGGTTCGATGCAGCCACTCTCGCGCATTCAAATCTCACTCAAAAGTCGTGCGGGCACAATAATTTTTAGCGACATTTCAATGTGCGAGAAACCAATAGGACTATTTCTATAAATAGGTGAAATTATTTTCAACAATAAATTTCAACTGTGATGTTATTCGTACGGACAGGCGATATAAACATTCTTATGTAGATTGTTTTATTAAGACAACAGTTATTGAATTACTATGTGCTTCTAGTTTTAGAAATCAACCACATCGTAGATATAAACCATTTATGGCACGCTAATATTTTTTATTGTAGGTGCTCCAGAAGAAGGTTTAGAATTATTTGGTCGTCGCAATGGAAGAGTACGTACGGATTTCATTCTGATGAATATAATCTTAATGCAAGATTCATTTCGATCAAGACGTTCATAAAAACCTTGCGGCAAGATTTTATTACAAAGCATAGTTTATATTAATATTAAAATATTTGTAGCAGTTTACAAATCAAGCTGGCAAGAATTTTGAATGTTTTGATATTTTTTTACAAGATATTTTTTGAGTCTTGCCTTTATAAAATATGAATTTTTTTGTTTTTGTAAGGATATCATCATTTACCTAAATTTTATTAGTACCCTAGTAGAAATTGATCGAGCTATGACCATGACGCATAGAATCAACCAGACCATCGCAGACCACGGCTCGATTGTCGTGGCTTTATTGGGGCCTGGTCTATTCCATGTGATTCGTACGTGTTCACAGTCCAATCATTTCTACGGTGGTAATCAGTATTGATTAACCCGTGTAGGAAAAGATTGCAATTTTTACGTGTTAATTGTAATTTTGTAATTTTGATTTTTACCGAAGAATTTTTCATAAATAAATGCAATAAAATATTCTGCAACATTACACAAACTGTTTTTGAAATTAGTTTTCGAAATAATTGCTAAATATTTTTACAAATAAGTTTTTATATAAATAGAATAATAGAACGTTTTTCACAACTGTTGTGAAATAAAATGTTATTCCACCCAGGCGTTGATTTGATCAACCCTAACGGTCGGAAACCCGTAATTGTGAAATGTGGCTTTCTTTGTAGAGATTGAACATGTTTCTCATAGCGCCATTTTGAAATTTACATTTCAACGAGATAGGCAGAGATTTATGGAGATAAAACATTAAGCTTGCCCTGCAAAAAATTTTTGATTGAAGGAATAAATTTTCTGATTAAAACTGACTTTTATTTTTTTCTATTCTTTTACAGCGTCATCCCGCTTTACGTTATTCAGCTTAAAGAATTAACAAAGTAATATTTTTAGTTTTAATTCTGCCTAAAAATTGAAAAAAGTATATTTTTGATTTTTGTTTTAAAAAATTAAAAAAATACTTTTTTAATTCTGTAAACAGAATTGATTTCCATCATTCTTTATTTATAAAATAAGCTAAATTAGAAATTTAAAAAATGAATTTATTTTACGGAATCAAAATTTATTAATTCTAATTCACACGTAATGTCTTTACATCGATGATGTAGTAAAAGAATAAAAAAAAAATTAATTTTGAACAGAGAGATTCTGGAATTGTGGAATTCGAACATGTTCAAATATTATTTGGAAGAAACACATTATGAAATATATGCTTTCACTAACTGTTGCTGAATTTATGCTGTTCTGTTGCAGAAAATAACTGTAAAACTTTTTCTACATGGGTATAACTGTGTAATTTAAACTTAAAAATTTGACTTAACATTATATGAATATATCCTCGAATTGTAATTATTGTTCAATCAATATCGATTTCGCAATATTAAACCCCTTCTAGTATAGTATATATTATTAATTATTAAAACTTTATGTTCCATATTTATTTAAGGTATACTTAGGTAATGGAAATTGGATAAGGCAAGATGTGTGGAATTTGACCAATGGTCAAAATGATTCCATGTTTACAAGGGCAATCATTAAGGCATTATGGGGAGACAGAATATTAATAAATAGATGCCAAATTTTAACGCGTTCGAAATTTCAAGCAAGAGATCGATCACCTAGGCGACAATTTACTATGGAGGAAATAAATCGCGTAAAAGGTTACACTCAGACATAAATTTTAAAGATTTCTACAATTCAAGTAGGGACGCTGAGGGTAATTGTGACACTTAAAAACAAAGTTGATTTCAAGTTAATATAATTTTATCAAAAGTTGATGATTATAAATATGAAATTCATATTATTAATGTTTCAAGTCTTATCTTAATTGTATGATAATAGAAAACCAGATTCTTTTTAATTATAAAGCAAGAAATTAATTTTCTTTTTGCCACCTTAGTGTCACACATTACCCCACGTGGAAGGGTAATGTGTGACAGTGTATGGGGAAATTATGATTTAATGATTATTTGCATAAAAAATTGTAGAACAAATTTAGTGAACAGTTGTTAATCTTTTTTTATTAAATCTTATACATTAGGATCACATTTTTTTGATTTTTATCACATTTTTATTCGACTTTTATTCAGTAACTAGATTGAAATCACATATTGTAATAGACAATTGACTAAAACAAAATAAATTATTTTAACCCAATAATAAATAAAACTATTAATATTTTAACAGTAATTAACATAAATTATGGAACTCAGAAAATATTATAGAATATTTTGTAGACTATATAGAACTCTTAAGATTACTTTTGCAACTTTGGTTTGCGACCTCTTTTTTTCCCAGCTTGTGGGGAATTTTTTTGATTCTCTGTATTTTCAATCTTAATTTTAGTAACTTTTTTTGGTTTAATTTCAGAATTTTTCAATTTCAAATTTTCAACATACTCCTCTTTGGTGATGATTTCCGCTACGTCAATTCTTTTTCTTTTTTTTGGCTGTGATTCTGATGGTTTGATTTTCTGCAAAATCAAGTTTTCAAAGCTATTTTCTAGAATCACGTTTAGACTATTTTCAGTCAATAGCTACAAAAGAGAAAAAAATGTGTTTAGTTTTATAAAGGTTAGGACTATCTTCAGATAAATTTTAAGAATTCATACCTTCATGTTGTGCTCGTTGTCATGTGCGTGATTCACAGAAACTGTCCCTAAAGCAGCGGCTCCGGTTTGTCCAATTGAAACTTGATTTGGACCAGGCGGGTTGATTTTATCATTGTTGTTGTGCATAAGCGGAGCTTGTTGATTGACGTAATTTTTATATCGCTGTAGTTTTTCAGGATTGAAATCTTTTTCGGGAATTGCACTTCTATTAATCCTGGAAGGATATCCGAGATCGAAAATGCCTGTGTGTTTGAACCCACTGGGAAGGAGAAGTGACCATTCACACTTTTTCCATGTCAAACCAACGAGATCTGCGAAATTTGATTTGGACAGCCTTCTGCCAACATTTTTCCGTACCCATTGAACCAATTGGGCGTCCCATATACGTTTCAGACCACGGAAAACACTAACATCAAGTGGTTGTAGTATATGGGATGTGTGTGGAGGCAATTTCAGAAGAGTAACGTTATTAGCAATAGCCAACTCAATAAGTTCAATACTTATGTGCGATAAGTGGCCATCAAATATCAACAAATTCGCAGAGTCTGGTGAAATGTGTTTTAAAAAACAAGACCGGAACCAACTCTTGAAAGATTCAGCGGTCATCCAGCCAGACTCCGTCGTAAAATATACGGTTTCAGGAAAAGCATCTTCGCCACCCAACATCGAGTCCCAAAGCTGTTTACCTAAATAAAATATTAATAATTAGTTTTTTCAATGAAATACAATAAAAGAGCAACAAATGTAATTTTACCTTTAAACAGTATCGCAGGAGGCATCACTTGTCCGTCAGCATTGCCACAAGCCAAAAGAGTAGTGGTTTCTTTCCCACTACCTGCAGTTTGACGTTTCGCAACGTCACCTTTCTTGGCTATGATGTTAGTAGTACCGGGGTCATGGTTGAATGGCGTTTCATCTGCATTCCAAATGCATTTTGGTTTATTCAGCAAATCTAAATCTTTTAAAGTTTGTTCCAATTTGTCGTAGAAATCCATAACGATGAATGGATCACTGGCTTGTCTCGAACGTGAATTTTCCATGATTTCAGGTTTCCTGATTGACAGATTGTGACTTTTTTTAAATCTTGACCACCATGCATTTCCTGGACGATTGTTTATAAACGGGGTTTTGATGTTATTAATAGTAACATAGTCTCTAATCATATCTAAAATCTCCGACTTGCTTAAACCAAAACCCCATTTGTTCAAGGCGTTGATAGCATCGACTAGTTTCATCTCGATTTCGGCGCTCAGAACTGTTTTACGTCCAGCTTTCTGTGCATCCTCGGTTGATGGTCTGTTTTTCCATCCTTTAGCTTTTAAAATTAAACTTGACCTAGGAACAGAAAATTCTCGAGCAGTCGCAGCGAAAGAACTTTTGTGAACGCTGATCTTATTCAAGGCACTCGTCATATTTTCAGCTGTCCATTTTTTTTCTTTCTTTTTAGCGATATATTTTCGAGGCATGATCTGAAAATTATTATTCATTCATCATTATAAACTTGTGTCGAAATAAACTTAAATCGATACTGAAGTCTTTTAAATATAACCTCAAAATGTCACAAAATTTGTATGCACAATACTTTATATATATATATATTCGTTTTAAAATTGACTTTAAAATATAATTGATAATGATAAATCGTTTAATATATTCTAATGAAAATATGTAACCAGAGTACTTACGATGTTTTTTCAACGAAATATTACAAACTTTCCTTTTTCACTGAACATCAGCCTGAACATATCGGTGCATACTGAGTCGTGTCACATTTTCCCTTACGGTAGCTGTCACAATTACCCCCTCATTATGCAAATCATATCATGTAATTGTGACATCGATATTAAATATATCATTTAGCAAGAAATTAGATTTACAATGGGGATTGCAATAATTTAGGTCTTAATAACTCAAAATACTGTTTTACAAATGAATAAACAATTAAATTTAAAAAAAATCAGACTTTGAACTGGAGGTCTAAAACTTTGATAACCTAAGTTTCGTGACAAGGCATATATAAATGTTTATAACAATCATATTTCCAAATAATTGCAATTGAAACTTTGTTGCAATCATCAATAACACCTTAACGAACAATATTCTACGAGTTTTAAAATTTTATTTTGCATTTTTTTTTTGTTAATCAGCCTGTCACACATTACCCAACTGTCACAATTACCCTCAGCGTCCCTATATATTTTGTTCAATTTCAATGACAATTTTTTTCAAAACTTTTTACAATACTTTTTCAACAAAGATTCTTTATAATGAAACTCTTTCAGTTTATGTAAAATAAGTGTCTCTGATATTTTGGAGAATATTAGCACATTCGTTATAAATATCTATATCAATGTCATCGCCGTTTATCTCGTCATCGTAAGGATCATCGTCATTTATGACATTATTGTAATCGCAATTATCTAATAAGTTATCAATACACGTATTGTGTAGAATGGCAGCAACACTTATGATGCGCCCCACGAACGCAGAACTGTAACGCATCCTGTTATCGGATGAAATGCATCTGAAACGATTTTTCAAAATACCAATGCATCGTTCAACACAATTTCGTGCACGACAATGGTATAGTGTGTAATTGAATTCCGCGCTTCCTGGTTCTGCATTACGAATTGGAGTAATCATAACTACCCTCATATATTAAAAGTAACTGGATATAGACACGCAATAAAATGCAAAAGATTTCTGTAATTTATGAAGACACTATAATTATAAATAATCTTCTTTCGACGGTAACGCATGCAATTTTTAATTAATATACAATTTCAGCATCGCATTAGTATCCAATGCCAGTCTACAATTACATAAATGAAATAAAATAAGGTTATTACTATTATTAATAAAACTCCGTGAAATGATCAATAATCGATTCTTATTATTTGCAGAACCATTTTAAAACAGTTACCGCTTTATTATTATCAGTCGAATCACTCAACAATATGTCCCTAAACCATTCGACATGCTACTATAGAGCATTGAAAACGCGTCCGAACGATTCCGCTCGAGTTGATGATGACATGAATTTGAAGAATATTTTTTAAAATCTATTTTTAAAGAATCTAATGTCAAAGATTACCTCGAAATAAAAAATATTTAAAAATTTCCCGCTTCTTCAAACCTAGGTTTTTGCTCTCTGTATACATCAATATATCTTTATTCAATTCATCGATTTATGACCAACTTCATTGTTTTGTAAACAAGTTGTTTGAATGTCCTTATCACATGCTGCATACGGCATTTAATTTATAAATTTTGTTGGTGGCTATTGCAGCAAAGTAGAACGAATAGATCATCTATAATAGGTGTGCTACTTTAATTTACCGCTGTCATATATGTGACATGGATAAAAAAAAGTCTGATTGTGAAACAATTGAGCCATTAATAGATAGAACAGGAAAACAATTGAAAATTGGCGATTCTTTGTTTTTTATCAGAAAGCCTAGTAAGTATGTGAAACAAAAACAATATGTGGTTTATTACTTCAGTGTTTTCACCCTGTTTTTATATTCAATTTGTTTTTAGGTGGAATTATTTTTAAAGTGTCATCGAAGTTACTAAAGAGTGAAGATTTTAATTCGAGCAGTGGTTCATCTGATTTGTCGATTGAAAAGAGCGACGGGGAAGTGCATGGTAAAGATTAAATTATTTTGAAATTCACTGTGATTTTTTTACCATTTTTTATTATCAAGTTAACTTAATATTATCTTATTTAGAGAACGACGAGCGCATGTGCTGGTTGGATAAAAGAGAGCCTTAAATAAATTTTAAAAACATTCAAAATGGGCGGCGAAACTTCAGATTCAGAAGTTGACTGCGAATCTCAAAATAAAATTAAATCTTTTAAATCGATTAAGAAGGCAAAACACAGGACCCAACGTTACAGGCGTGAGTGTGAAAAAGATGTTGAATTTCGTTTGTGGATTCGAGAAGACCCATCTAGTATTTACAAAGCAAGGTGCGAAATATGTAACATCAGCATGAAATCAGAACGGACGGTTATAAAAAATCATTCTAGCAGTTCTAAGCACAAGACACGCTATTCTGAAATCAAAACTCAAAATACTTTGACAAAATTTGTATCTCCAGCTAATGAAATTGTGCGAGCTGCTGAAATTAAGTTGTCTGGGTTTTTAGCAGTTCATGATATTTCATTCAAAGTAATGGATCATCTTACTGAAATGTTACAAGATATTTTCATCGATTCAGCGATCGCTCAGGAGCTTAAGTTAAAAAGGACAAAGGCTACCGCTATAGTGAAGAACGTCATCGGAGAGTCACAAAAGGAGCTACTCACAGAAAGATTAAAACATTGTAAATTTTCTATTAAGACTGATGAATCTACTGAAACATCCTGTATTGTTGTAGGGTATTACGAAAAAACGGCAGGGAGAGTAGTTAGCCGATTCTGGGACTTGGTTCAAGTATTTAACAATAATTATAATGACAAATCAAATGCCGTCGCCGAAATCTCAGCCAATGCTGAACATTTATTTGAAATAATTATTTAAAGCTTTGACAAATTTAACATTCCGCATGAAAATATGATGTTCAGACGGGTGCAATACAATGATGGGATGCAGGAACTCAGTCTCTGTTAGATTTAATCAATTGTGTCCTAATATAATAATCATAAAATGTGTGAGCCACTCCTTGGCTTTGTGTGCTAACGAAGCCTGCAAAAAACTTACACGAATTTGTGAGGACACAGTTCGGAGTATTGTGAATTATTTCAAAGATAGTGCGAAACGCTTAGCAAACTTTGCAGTTTCAACATTTTTTGGATTTTGATATCCACAAGTTGTTGCATCCATCTCAGACTCGTTGGTTGTCGCTCAGAGCTATAATTGACCGTATCATCGAACAGTGGGATGCATTAAAACTTTTCTTTAATCATAAATGTTTGGTTGCAAGATTGATAGCAGTGGAACAAGTTAATGAACAACAAGGATAATTACAGGCGACTCCAATTTGCAAAAACTTGATGATTTCCACACATAAAATTTCCTGAAGAGATTTCCAACGAAAAAGAAGTTGATGTTTTCTGGCATAAGGTAAAGTTATTTATTAAATAATAAATAAATAAATAATTTGATTTTACATTTGTTCAGTACTTAAGGTGGAAGTAACGTGACAGTCATATTCAAAATTAGCATGAGATAAAGAGAAAGAAGAAAGAAATGAAGACGATGAATTTTGGTTTGCAAGAGAGAACTAGTCCAAATACGTCA
>JABFQA010001760.1:0-12804 GCA_022817065.1 Probaryconus sp. ZL-2020 | reverse complement strand
AATGGTATAAATGTTAATTTGTTTTTTTTTTATTATTATTTTTTAATTCAAGATGATCATTATTCGACAGCCTTTACTATTATTTCAATGGAGTATATTTCTTATTCTGATTATAGACAAATAAAGTGAACTGGATTTGCTCTACTCTTCCTATTTTAAAAGTAAATATATGTTTTAAAGTAGAGGATAAAATAAAGTAGCAAAAATTTTATCTCGTTTATTTTTCGAGAGGAAGAATGATGACGGGTAATTACAGAAATTGACACGCTTTTCCGGAAAATAATAAAACAAGCGAAGATTACACAGGTCATTAAATGGATAGCAGAGAGTATCATATAAATCGGTAATAGTCATTTCACGTCTATCGGCGTGATTCGAGAATGCTCTGAAGTATCAGATATTGTCAAATACCGTCAATACTTCAGCTTCGATTTTCTATGAACACAGTACCAACAATAGCTATATTTATGTATTTATCTGATATAGCATTTTCTGCCATTCGTAACCGACGAAATAATAGAAACTCTTTGCAACTCAAGAGAACCGAACATAAAAGTGCACAAAATGGCAACGTGTTGCATTTTCCACTGTTTCACCGCTTTTTGTGAGAGCGTTTTCCATATTTTTTTTTCTTTTCAACCTTTATTAATATCGAAACTTACATTTTTTAAATCTGCAGAAAATATTTCCTTTCTTGGAATTTTTTCTTCGCTACTTTTATTTTAAAATACTGAGTTTGACGTTACAGTAAACAAGAATGTATACTCGTTTACACATTACAATTGCAAATAATATATAAACATTTAATTAAAATATATGTTTATTCAACTTAATGAACTATTATAGTTAACGAATTATCAGTATCATGATTAATATCACAGTTTTGATAACTTTGTATAATGTAATTAAACTAGTTTAAATTTACAAACTACTGAACGTTGAACTCGTTATATTTAAATTATAATATTACGTTTCCATAAATGTTATGAAATGTTCAAAATGAAATAACATCTCTTTTACGAAGGTAGAAATAATTTCAGCGTCAAATTAAAACTTTATCAATGCAGAACTCCCAAAAGGATTTTATTTGATACTTAATTTAAATGCAACTTTAACAATCATTCCCATTTCCAAATTCCCTATCAGAAGGCCTTAAAACAAACCCTAATAAAAACTTTTGCGGATGCGATAAAGTGATCCTCGAGTGTCTTAAGCAAAAGAAAAAGAAAAAAAAAAAAAAAGAGTTGCAACTGTGACATTGCAATTCTATTGAGCGCTTGTTGTCTGAACTCATCAGAAAAATACACACATTTGTTTCCATTCTCATGCAACTAAGATGATTGTCATTTCATAGACTTAGTCGCGTAGCACGCGATAAAATCGTGTTTGCGAAAGCAACAATCAAGATTCACGATATGCCGTTTCATTTCGTTCTTCCCTTATTCCAGTTGTTTCGCGACGTGTGAGGTTTTTCACGCGGTACTAATAGAAGAGCCCGGCTGAGGTTTAAGTGGGTGTCCGAGAGATAAGCAGCTACGGAATACGACTGGCATAACGACTCGATAAACTCTTATGTTTATTGGATCGTCTCGATCCTCTCGTCTCTGTTAGTTTCGTCGGCTTATTCCACGAGTACACTTGGCTTCTTCTTTCGTTTCGGTTGTTAACCTTAAATTAGTAATTGCGTGGAATTTGCCGCGCCGCTAATAAGAATATCAGAAATATTGCTTGCGCTTCCAAGAACAATTTTTTGCATCATTTTGATTATAATTTTTTTTTTTTATATTACTTAACAGTCTAGTAAGTTTTACTTCACTAGTCCTTTACATCTTTTTTACTGTCGAATGTTGTTTCATTCAACATTACGAGTTGAAGTTAACGTGAAAAATGATAAAAAAAGAGTGAAAAACGTTTCATTGCATTTTATAATACCTTAATGTTTAAAGTAGGAAACATAAAACTTTTTTTAGCTGTTAGATATTTTTATAGTAGTTTTTGTAGCGTTAATTTTTCATCGTAACGTTTTTCATATATCAAATTTTGAAAGCTATGACAAATTAGCTTTTTTTTGTTTTGTCTTAAAAGATGTATAAATAGAAGTGAATAAAAATATCATAAACATTTTTAGGACAATTATTAAAATTTTTTTTTCTATCATTTGATTTATACCAAATATTTTAATGAGAATTATAAAGTAACGTGTGAGCATTTTTTACGATATTGCATGTTTGAATTAAACCTTAACATTCTGTCGTTAATGTACATAAGTACTATCAATGTCACTGGGCATATAATAATCACGCGAACTATTAGCTTGGCACCCTATGGTATATGGAATAGTTAAGATTATCTGAAAAGGTCAAATCATGATCTTGTTTCCATTGTTACGATACAGTACCAAAGGGCATAAAAAATCAACTATATAAATCAAATTTAACATAATATACGACATATAATAATTATTAGAAAATTGAATGCAGCGGACTATAAAAAAATTGCCATGAAACAAATATCTTAATAATCATGCGATGTATTGCACGAAGTGTAAATATAGGTTCTTTAACATGACAAGCTTCTGATTGGATTTGTTACGGAGAGCCATATTCGCGCCCACTTGAAACATGCAAAAGTATTCTAAATCGAGATTAACCAACGCAAAGCGTATCGTAAATTGCCTCACAACGGCGGTTATATTACTTTTTGCAGCCTTCCTAAGAGCTTATTTTGTCAGGAATCATTTTCAACGAAAGTGATCAATTGCCTCATAGCGAAGGGAGAATTAAAACGCGAGAATCTAATATCAGAAATGTTGGTACACAGTAAAACGCCTTAAATGAAATATTAAGAAATATATTAAAACAACAGAGTTCATTTAATTTCTGCAACGAAAAAATGTTGTTGCATTGAAAACATAGCTTACGTTTGTTTGAACGATTCCCACTTGTATTTACACTTTCGTGCAAGTCAAACCGACGTAATAATAACCTTTAATTATACATAATGATAATTACGAGAGGGAGCGAGAGAGCGAGAGAGAGAGAGAGGAATTTGTTCTTTTTCGAGGCCTTAAGTCCGTTTTATAAAACGGCACGGTCATTATCACCTTAAATTTTGCAAACAAAATAAATATACGTCGAAAGGGAATAAGGTGCGAAGAGGCTCGTCTCGGGCACCTTTGAGTATGAATCCAAGAAGTCAAAAAGTCATGATGCATCGCGCATCGTTCCATCTTAAAATTACACGTGTTATTCGAACGGTGCATTGGGTCTTTGAAGTGTTCAATTTACTCGATACTGAACATTAAAGTCACGTGGTGCCGCATTTCTTTTCATCGACAAACGCGTAATTTGCGAGCCAGTCTCGTTCTCAAGGTGCAATATAAGAGCGATACATAGTGCCTCGCACACCTCGTAGGTATATACAAGCGGCAAACATTTGCTCCCGAGACCACCGATATGAGTCTCCGGTACGTTGCCGAGAAAGCGCAAACGCCATACCTATAATTTTCTTTCCATAAAACATGAAGCAAATTCGTGGCTAGTCAGCAGAAGATTCATCAACTCTTTGACGATACGTACAAACGAGCCCTCCCTATCTTATTGCGGAACGGAACGTATTCGCGGGAACGGAACGTTTTCGTGGACGAAAGATCGCGACTCACCTCAAATTGATAGATCATCCTCGTCTTTGCTTAGGTGAGAGAATTAACACGCCGTAATACCTTCAGAACCCGGCCAAACCCCACAGTACAGAACGTAATTGAACGCCGATTAGTTTCTGCGAGACCGAGAGCGATATGCATCAAGTACTGTCGAACGTATAATTTTGACAATTAATTGTTCCACGCTTGGAATTACAATTATGCGTTTTTAACGATAACATTAACTTGCATAAATTACACCGTAATCATCCCGAAGATCGCGGAGAATCGACGATTGCAATTTCCTCTCTTTAATTTTAATTAGAAAAACAATTACGGGAGGCCCTCGTTTTTGTTGCCTCGAAATATAATTATTTTCGAACGGGGAAATGTTTTATGAAAGTGTAACGCGATACAATGATTATGAAACATTAATGTTTTTCAAAAGCTTCGGTTGTTGCTGACGTAAAATTACAATGAATTGAAGTTTTGTAATTATTTAATGATAATCTTCATCGAAAATCAAGTTTTTCAACACTTTCAATACTAGAAGTATCTGAATTGTTTATGTAACCAGAATCATCGACGGATTGCTGACGCTTAATTTACGATTTCTTTTTGAAAAGCGTACGGTAAGTCAGTGATAAAATCGGATGTTTCGAATGCTTCTCTTGGTCGTAAAAATTTGCAATCTATTTCCGCTATCTATTTCGAGAATACTAGTCTGATAAAATTTCAATAATGTTTTACTGAAAATGCAGCTGAAGAATGAAAGCTCCGGTTGTCACGCGGCCGTAAATCTTTGGCACGAAGAGGTCTTCGCCAGCGGTCAATGACGTTCTCACGTTGTCGCACGTCGTCGTTTTCCGCCGTTTCTTGTCACGGGAACCAAGAAAGTCCCCGCGCGCATTATCTCCGTTTCTTTCGACTGTGCGTCGGTATGCGAAACGTCGGAACGTTCATAGACATAACCCTTTCAGAAAACGCGAGATAAGCAATGCCCGAGCCTCGAACACCTCACGAGAAAGTCCGCCGGCGTATCCGCAATTCTGACTGCGTCGCCGATCATCACTATATATTCCGTCAACCGATACTTCGGCAACTTCGGTTCCGCATCACCGTCCACCGGACGCAGACGTGACGAGAATTTCTTTTCCTTGACGAACCCCAAAATATCAATTTCAAATCTGACGAAAGCATAAAATTGGGTCATTAACATAAAACAGTTCCTATTACCTGGTACGTTGAGTGTCGTGTACATTTGCTGTATTATAATTGGCTCGAACGATTGCAATACAATTTACGAGATTATAAAAAATAAAAATTTCTTTCAATTAACAAAAAATAATGATAACGATTGAAATTTCGTCAGCAGCAGATGATTTCGGAATAATGAAATGCCGAATGATAGAACATGATGTGAATATTTTAGGACATGACAATTGCTTCCTTTAACGCCAAGTCACACAAAGATCGGCGACTCACATTTCGTCAGACTATTTGTTTGCGAAACGGCTTGGGACGGCGTTACGCTTAACACGATCGGCGATGCAATTAGCGGGGCGATACACTTACACGTTTTCTCCTTGCGTGATTTGCAATTTACCGATCGCGAATCGCGACTTCAAACCTTACGAAAATGATAATGATTCACGATAATGAAATTCATGGTGGCATTACGAAATGCGCTATTTGTTTAGTGTACAGGTCTTGTAGACACTAAAGGAAAGTCAAGTCGATGAAAAGTGGAGAGAACGAGGGGGAGGGGGGGACTTGGTAAAAAGCCTAGAATTCGGTCGTTAAAACTATCGCGTTGGTGTTTTGTTTGCCGATGTCTAAAACAGGCAATAATACATATAGATGAGCGCGCTCGTTCTGTAATACCAATTACGTCGCACTGTCCGAGCAAATCTCATTACGTCTATGGCAATGCTGTTGCGATCTCTCAGAACCAAGCAAGCATCAAATCGCTCGAGTTGTTCTCCACCGCACAATCAATGGTATTAACTTAAGGATCTGGAAAATAGGTATTTTTTGGTTGATTGCTCGATCGAACTTTAAAGAATTCTTTTACCGTGAAAGAAAACTTATAAATTAATTGAATTCAACTTACGTCACGCGAAAGACTGACGTAACAAGCACCTTCCACAATCAAAAGGATAATGATGATAATAATGAAAATAAAATGTTTGGAGTTTCACAACACTCGTGTTGTCACAGGATTTTGACGTTAACGCGCATTAGCGTATCATAACGCGAATTCACATGACACATTATTGTCAATGACTTTCATAATGCAGCGTGGATAATTGTTCTCCGAACGCAGTAAATCAAACAATATTTCACGTACGTGTAGTTACAATGGTCGGATACAAAAAATCAAATCGTCTGAATATATATGAGACATACCATGTCTCCCCTTATATGTAACAAAAGAGAAGACGACAAAGGATTCGATGAAAATTGAATTCCAATCCTCGGACATTGGAATTCCCATATAACAGTTTATCCTGTTCTTCGGCGTGTACGAGAAGAGAGGCCCGTGCATACGAATATTAGAATCTCCCTTGAAATCTTTCGTTACATCCAAGATATAATACTTTCAGTACAAGAAGAGAGACGCATACTTCACCTTGTCCAAGATAAGATAAGGACAATGCTTCGTAGCGTCACTTGAATAATACGATCAGATATCACGCAGTCATCTAAGGCGATCGCCTTAGATACAATTATCCAGATAATGTGCGGCACTCAAGGCAGGTATATACGGAACCAAGGTGAAGCTGACATATAGGTAGAGGTAGGGAGTGCTGAGTACGCGTAGTGCATAGTCAGGACGATGAATTACATACTCTCCTTCTCCTGTTACTTTTGCTCTTCTCCGCGCGTCTTGTCTTCCTCATCGTCCACCTTCGCTTCTTCTCATCGGGAATGAAAAAAGAACCTGACCTCTTGCGCACACAGTCAGGGCCGACAGTATCTGGACCGTAATTCACAAACGGCACGGACACGCGTCTTCATCGTCATACCCAACAGAATCCCCATTTTTACATCACCCTTACGCGAACTTTCAATACAATCTACTACATTCGTACATTCAAATTCCACTTGTCGTCGTTTCGTTATTATTATGGCAATAACGCTGCTAATGTTCATGTCGAATTAAAACCCATTAAAATAATATCCGAATGACAATTTTCACGTCTAGACTTGATACTACAATGAACGAACCTTTGAAAACACAAGCGATTTATTATCATGTCAAAATTTATAACGGTCACTCGTTGCTATTCCACGTTGGTATTCCGTGAATATATAATTAAGGTTTAGAATTTCAATGATCAAAAGTTTCGCCGTGCGCGCGAACAAAATCATTCCGTTGCAAAGGAATGTCCATTGCGCCGTGAATTTGCATGTATGTACAAGAAAGCATATGATTATTGCTACACGGACCATGCACAATATTGTGTCATTGTGGTTTCATCAGTGCCGACAGTCTAAGCAAAACATAGTTGCCCAACACTCTTCGCTTGTCCGTTCATTTTATCTCAGAAAGATTCCCTAATAATACGTCCTGTCCTAACCTTTGTATCTCAACGCCTTAACTGCTCAGTCAACCAAATATTCAAACACGCCATTCTTATAGAAAGCCCGTGTTATAAGTCTCTCAATTCACTCCATTGTTAATCCCGTGATTTGTATTATTACCACGCTTTTCCAACAAAGACAATCGCTAATGCGATTTCGAATGGAACATAATGCGTTGACATGTGTTGAGAGAATACTTAATATTTAACAAATGAAGGCATTTTATTTCACGTTCAAATTTATTCCATTGATGAAAATCGAAGTCTTATGTATTAATTTGCACTGAGAAAAATACAAAGAATTATTAATAATAATCAATTGACAGTAATAAATATTAATAATGATATTTCGTGCAAAAAGTTTTACACCTTTCATTTGTTTGCATTAAATCACGTATTTGTTTTATTTTATTTTTTTTTTTAATTCAATAAAGTTGCAACAAAAATGTCTGTAAAAGATTTGCTTTAGCTATTTCTTCACCGGTGAAACAAATACACGAAAGGGTAAATGTCAATCTTATTTCTCTCACGCTTTGCATATCACGCGATCCAGTGAAACGTAATAAATTTCCGCGTATGCACGTGGCGTTTTGTCTGTAACGTCCTCGTTAGACTGTTTGCAAATATAATTAAGCGAATTCATTTGTTTTTACTCCCCGTTGAAAGCATTTAAATACTTTTTAATTAGCCTTGCATTAACCAATTTTCAGTCAATGCACGTTTTGAAACGAATTACAATATCCAGTTTTTTGTAAAGATTTTTCATTTTTGCGCTACACATTTAACCGTCAGAAATTGACATTGGCAAAAAGTCAAATAATATTCTATTCATTGATCTGCTTATTTTAGTCGTAATTAGTAGACGGAACATTGGATCTATAAATAACTACATCATTAATAAAGCAGAAACACATGTGCGAAAATCCTGAAAATGCTCGTCGATCATCGTCAATCGCTTTGCTCGTTACAGAAGTTTACCGACATTCATCCGGCGCGCTTCTTTTCCTCATTTATTGGACGAGGTTGCAAGTGACTCTGGAGATCGCTTCTTAATTAAGTATACGATGCCTCGTCATACTGAAACGTACCAGATTTTAATAACTTCTCGCTGTCGATCATTTTCACAATCTGATGAGTTACGATTATCCTCTTTGCTTTTATAATGGGGGAGCAAAGTATATTGGATTCTATTTTGGTTACACTGAGAAAAATAATTTTGATAAAATTACAATCTATCTGGTAAGTCAAAGAGGTAATAGAAACAAATAGAAAAATTACAATCTAAAATAATAAAAACTTAATAAAAACGTAATAGAAATTATAAATTAATTATAATTACTTTTAATTCATTCGTAACTTTTATTAAATAATTTAGAGTTTTTGTTATTTTAGATTGTAATTTTTCTGCTTGTGGCCATTACGTCTTTGGACTACTAGATAGATTGTAATTTTTAAAAAATTATTTTTCTCAGTGTATAATAAAAATAGGTTAACTCCTCGCTACAAATTGTCCGTGAAACAATTTATGTAATTATTATTATTTTACACATAATAATAATTTTATTTACATCTTCAACAGTTTATCGTAAAACAGTTAATAATGTGTAATTTTAGTCTATTCGTTGATGGTTTAACAAAAGCTGATTCCCTCTTATTATAAACTAACGCATTGTTCACGAAATATTGTATCGATTTCCCGCTTAGCATAAGCGGATTTCAGTTAAGACAATCTAATGACCGTAATTAAATTCTGGCAGTAGGTTACTGAGACATGTATAGTAATTCTGATTAATTTATGGATTATACATATATATACGAACGGTGCTTATATTTATACACAATCCCAATTATGCAATAATAATTACAATGTTAATAATAACAATAAAAACTTGAATAAGAACGTTATATATATATAATTTCATCAGTTGAATAGAACTTGAGATATGAAAGGGAAAAAAAAAATGCTTCTCTTTGTTTCTGGAGCAAGTCTAAGATAGAACTCGGCTCTCACAGAGGCAACAAGAAAGTTGCGCAATTTTCTTTTAAGGAGTTTGGAACCATAATTCTCGTGTCGGTCGAAGAAAGCGAGGAGGAAGGCATCGAATGGCCTGGGATTGTTTTCCTCGAGTTAGAAGATATTACGTTTGGCACTAGATTGTTGCAGGAACGCATAAACGCGACGATAAGTCTCTCTCTCTGGTTGTCGGCGTTTGAGGCCGCACGAACGAGCTACCGTTGTGCGGTCGTCGAGCTTAAACGCGGTTCATCATGTTCCTCTTATTGATCGGAATGTCAGAAATATACCTGAGATGCGATTTCCTCTAGATTGTGGTGAAATTTAACACCGCTCAATCTATAACGATAGATAACACGAGAAATTTTACTCGTTCCGTTAACCATGTAATGCGGATCGAATGGAACACTCGCCGTGATCATCCGAGAAATGTGAGATCATTAACTATGCGTGCGCGAGTATTCAATGTTCTAGTTTCATGTCGTTGCCTTGTCTCACAAGGAAAACGGTATTGTTGAAAGCAATAATGCTACGTTACACTTCGCTAGTCCGTCCATCGGTACACTTTCGAAATTCGCACGCTTATCATCATCTCGTAGTCAAAATTTATGGTCTTCAAATGGTCGTAATTATTCAACATTAAATGTTTGAAATATTTTAAAACATATATATATATACATATATGGGAACATTTTAAATATTACCCTTTTTATGATAACAAGAAATGAATTCCCAATGTTTTTTTTTGTCGTATTTATCATTTTTGGGGACACGACGTTTGGAATTCGCGGCGCTGCCACCGAGATTCCCGTACGCCAAAAACATTTGCGGCAATATTAATTTTAATTTTCACATCTTAACGGTAGGATATATGGTCCGTCGTATTTAAAAATTTATATAATGGCGTTTTGACATGTTTATGTACACACATGGACCGTGGTAACCTACCTACGTGTGTGAACTGGGATTATTGGCGTACAAAATATAAAGCGATATAACTGAAGAAGGAACCCGCGAGGAGCAGAGATTAAAAATCCGGCCATTGTGAGGGGAAACCATAAATACGCGATTTGTCCGAGACAGACCACACCAAGCCACGGGCAAATATTATTCCCTGTGTTCCTTAATTCTTCTTTTCCATGCATGAATCTTAAGCCAAAGCTTAAATCTTGAAACGCTCGCTTCTTAAGAGCTTAATCGTTTGCCAGTGTTGCATTTTCGACGGCAGCCGAGATACTACGGATCCGGTACTTTTTAATAACTAGTCAAGTGCCAGTTCGCAACGATTCGTTGTTGATGAGTCGCGCGATTCAGCGCAATATTTTATCCGGTGACAAATGATTAAATCATCCTCATTGTGTTCAATCTTATCCAGCTACCCTTTTCATATATTTTTAAATCGTACACATTGACTTTATTAATAAATCCCGGTATTTTTAATATTTGAAAATGTATCAAAAATTAAAAGCGTTGCAGCAGAAAATACATCTTATATATTTATCCAATAATCTGTCATATTTGTTTTATTCTATTCAAGTATATTTTTACAAACATTTCACACTAAATATACTAATAACTCTTTTAATAGTATTGTATTCCTAGAATATTTCATTCCTTTAAAAAGAAATTAGGTCATAGCAAATTGATTTTAATTAAAGCTGTAATTGCCTTGCCGGAAATCCAATCTTCCAAAAAGTGACTAGATTCTTTCACTCGTCAATTTCAGTTATTTCTAAAAATCTAACAATAGCTCTATACTCGTTAGCATGATAAAACATTGGAAGCATTTGATATTGAATACATACTTAAAGTGTTAAACAATCACAGATTGAAGAATGATTTGGAGGAGTCGCAAAGCGGACATGACGTTACGATTCTTCTCGCAAGGCCACGTACAAGCCGCCTTAAACGTGGGTTCTTAGTTTTGTCGCCGAGTGGATGTCAGTCGTCATAAGCGTAGGATTGTCGTAATGAAGTTCCGTCAGCGAGCGACGGCGATTTGTTGGCATCGAGAAATGTCGTCGCTAAGGAACATTGTTCGATGGGGGCGATCGATCGGATCGAGTTACATCGTCCTCGTCGCAAAGGCACACAGGTATATAATGCTCGTTATGACGTAGGCGGTACTACGAGTGTACCTCGCGTCAACGTTATTGTACAAGACGATGATTTGTGCAATGAAAACGATACACGGACCGGCGCATCACGGAGTCGAACGCTCGTGTATAATGGTCGTGGAAATGACCGATGGCTGCTTCGGCCGGCGATGTAATTTCATGGGCATACAAGTCTCTGATGGTTGACGAGCGTCTCGATCGTCAGGTACCACGCGAAATACACTTTTCACCAATTCCTGATGGGAGATTGATTGTATTGCGTATATCATCGAGCAAGTTCATTAATTTAATTTGCACGTGCGACTCAGACAACTGATAGTCTGCATAAAGATGAGATATGAGATGCCAAAGAACCCAGTCAGAGGAGAAATCTTTAGTGTCAACGAAGTGCATAATTGGATAGGTACCTTGTAATAGGACTGTAATGCATCATGTATTTTCATCAAAATTAAATTACTTAATGGCTTTCATGAACTAAACGAAGATTAAGCAACTCTGACAAAGTAAGTCCTTGCTCGTGGTATTAGAAGGTTCACCTGGGATCCTACGATTAAACAGGTTTCAATGCTTCCTTTCATAGGAGATTGCGTATTTTGTAAAAATAAAAAGAATAAAAAAAAAAGAAAAAGAAATCAAAGCTTTTACCTGGAATTTGAATATTCATAACTCCTATCCAAGTTAATCTTAATAATGACTGAAATTTAATTTTTTTTTTTAAAGTGCTTTTAAAGCTTTAAAGGTACAGATTCCCGCTTAATTACTGAAATCAGCAAAAAAAGACTGCAATTTTGTATTAA
Source organism: Probaryconus sp. ZL-2020 (assembly GCA_022817065.1). NCBI lineage: Eukaryota > Metazoa > Arthropoda > Insecta > Hymenoptera > Scelionidae > Probaryconus > Probaryconus sp. ZL-2020. The sequence goes on along the minus strand of JABFQA010001760.1, from coordinate 649 downwards.
TGCTTTCACATCAATTATGCTGAAATATCATGCATTAAAATGTTTAACCCGAATCGATTAACATTTAATATTCTTCGAGTAAAAATGGTATTTTAAATTTTCCTCGAACTTTATTTATATTTCATTAGAAAAGCGCATTAGCATATAATTTAAATGAGTAATTTCTACATTTAGCAGACGGTCTGGAGCTACATTTTAGTCGGCAACATTAATGCGACGTGTATCCTTTATATTATAAAGTGCGTCCAATTTTTGGAACGGCCTCATGTAAGTACATTTGGCTGTATCTGCCGAATGCCGCGAGCATTCCACGCCCAGTGTATACGCGTCAATACTTGGCATAATTTCATATTGCGTAAAGTGTGTACACGTACGTACGTAACGCAGCTCGGTTTGGCGTGTGCAAGTGAACTCCCTCGCCACGGATGCGATGCATTTTGAATCGCACACATGCAATTGCGAGCCCTAAATTGTGCAAGGCTGCATTTTAAAGGGCGTGTTCGTCGGACTCGACCGCCTATCTATCCTAAAGCTATCGGACACTCATCCACTTCTTCTGGTGCCCTCAAGTACATTGAAATTTCGCATCCTTGGTGGAGGCCAGGGAGAAGGGGGCGAGTTATAAAAAAAAAAAAAAAAAAAAAAAAAA
>JABFQA010001759.1:0-12806 GCA_022817065.1 Probaryconus sp. ZL-2020 | reverse complement strand
ATTATATATATAAAAAAATTTTTAATTTTTCGAATTCTTTCTAGGACAATTTCAGGACGGCATATGTATAAGATAAAAAATGAACTTAATCATGAAGAAAAAAAAAAAAGTGTGAGCTCATGGATGGGGCCCTTGTTCCTCGGACTGTGCATTCAAGGTCACGAAAAAATGTAGATCATTTTCTTAGATTGTATATCTAGGGTATATTAGGTGCGCGATTGCATTGTTATCGAAATATCTACCAATTTTTTCTCCTGTAGGAGATTTTTTAAACAACTCTTTAGCCTAGGAAAATGTATAGGCGATATCCACACAGGGTCGCAGTCAAGGGTCCCACGTTCCTGTTGGTTGAAAATATTTTAAAAGAAAATTTATATTGTGATAAATCCAAGGTGATCCACGAAAGTATTTCTGATGTTTCGACGCCGTCGTGGAGGGATGGTGGATTGTCGACGCTTAATAACAGATCGGCGAAAACCAATAATCAGGGCGTCCGGCGAAAGTGAACTAAAAATTCCTGAATAATTTCCGGATTTTTTCCGGAATAATATAAAAATTTAAAAAGTATACTTCCTATCTTCTTTTTTTATCGAATAATAAAAGAAAAATAAACACAAGAATAAACATAATATACAATAAATAGTAAAATTTAAGTAAGACGATTAAGAAAAAAAATGATGAATAAAATGATTTTTCTGAATCTAAAATAAATTTCCGGAATTCAAGGATGCTGGACGCCCTGCTATAAGGCGTTTTGAATTTACGTCGCTCCTTTTCTAATCAGATTCTTGCCCAAATAACATTCACTTTGTTTCATTTGTCTTTCCATCGTTTTAGATTCAATTGTTGTATGGAATATAATCTTAAGAACGTTATACGTTGTCATGTAAATGCTCTGGTCTGTGAGCATTAACTTGAAACAACCAATAGCGTTGCTTCTAAAGCAAAATCTTTATTGAAAAAGAACGAGAAAATCAAACAAAATAGAAGAAAAGATATTAATGGGTAAAGACTGAGAAATACGAGACGTCCTCGATGATTTTCAGCAAAACCAAGTGTCAATGTTATTTGGAGTAATAAAAAAAAGTTTTGAAATACTCTTTTTCTCTCCGCATTAGAAACATAAATAAATGTACTTAACAGTCGTCCATGCTCGTCAACAATTTACTATCGTGGCTGTAAAAGTGAGACGTCCTCGATAATAAGAACTGCTTGTGATAAGACAGACGCAACTTTTTTAAAAATAAAAACTAACCAAAAAGACAAAAAAAAAAAAAAAAAAAAAAAAAAACAGGAAACTCGTAAACGGTTTTAGCATTCTTGACACGGTAATCATTTTAGTCATCTCTAAGTATTAATTGAAACTATTCATATATTCGCGGAAATGAAATGAAACCGGTCAATACTCCGAGTCATCGAATTTCCTTTTTCGATGAATAATCTAACTTCGGTCGAAAATATAATTCCTTGGTTGACGTAAATGCGAATCTCATTCGTGAACATTGTAATATTTGTAAACACGAGTCAATTCCAACGAGCATTTTCATGCGATTAAGCTTAATGAATTATTAGTTAATAAAAAAAAAAAAAAATGTAATGTGAGAAAGAGAGAGAAAAAGCTGAGCGAAAGGAAGATTACAAAATGAATGGGAAAGTTGCATTCTTTCAATCATTGTTTAGCAAATTAATGAATTAATCACTGATGATCCTATCGATACTTAAAATGAGACATGTATAAATAATATACATGAACTATTATTACATTCATATTTTTGCTTATTGCGTATTTAAGAATCTAATAATGAGATTTAGCGGTATTTAATGGCGGCAACGGTGTTGCGGATTAGACGAAAAATCTTTCAGGTGCAGTTTGCCGAATGGCTGGCGATCGAATTCGAATTTTACAATTTAAAATTATATATAAATATAAATAAAAATATAAATATATATATATATATAGAACCAAAGTAGGGTAAAATCACTTAAGAGTTCATCTGTTAAATTGAGCGAACCTCCTAAATTCAATGAACAGAGATAAACGTTCCATCGATCGGGGATCGTGTTAAGTGACTTCTCCTTATTATCCTGAATCCAAGTGGACATTTTTAGATCTTATCAGCTAAATGAAACTTGAGATAAATTAAAGAATGTTTTTGCAGATATTTTTTGAAGGCAATTTCTAAATCATCTACTTGGTATTCGGACACATTATTATGTGAACGTAATTAGCATTCAATGAGAATCCAAAAATGTTTTGTTCTTATATTGAATTTTATCGGAATGAATTATACCTTTATAAGAAACGTCAACTAAAATTAAGTTTTTACTAGATTTATAGTGAAGAAATGTACAAAATGTATAATATATTTCAGTACATTCTTAAAGTGTAGAGTAACCATTAGTAGTATTTTAAAAGACATTTTTCAGTGAAAATGAAATCAGTGAAAATACGATGTAAAATTTGATGTTGAGAAGAAGATTGGCAGATTGGCAAAGAATATTTGGCAAAATTACAGATCAAGTAAATAAAAAAAATTATCTTTTCCTCTTATTTATGGAAAATCAAAATTTTAAGAAATCAGGACTTTCATTGAATGCAATTAATATAAAATCCGAAACTGTTACGAATTCATGTGATAAACGTGAAAGAGAGGAAACTAGAGAAGTGCCCACGAAGAAATTAATCGAGTTGCGATTGGTATGTAACGACGGGCATTGGCATGGCACCGGCCAGAGGCCGTTCCTGCCAATACCTGGCCTTACACATCGGTCGCAGTACGGTTAATATTTTACTAAGGGATTGATCTATGAAACACAAAAAAAAATTAACTTTGGAGCACGCAACGTAAACTGCACTTCACTAGAAGAAGTAGAGTAACAATGAAGAGAGGCTTTAGCCTGACATATTATAACTATAGATGCAATCTACGTCATCTTTACGAAATTTAATGGAGTATAAATAAATCTATATTATATATAAATATAATGAATTTTCAGTATTTTTCGGTCAAGATCATGGCGAGATCGACCGTGAGAAACAAAAAGTAATTCTATAGTCCCCTTTCAAAAGCATTTCTAAGCATAGTAACGCAATCAGTTAAAAATCGATCAGAATTTGTCTATATTACGTAGCCAATTTCTGTTTATTTCTAATCATCTTAAAATATTGAAATGAACAAACGTATAAGTTTAAGATTTTTTTTTAATTCCACCAAGAACAGTTAAATGATTTTAATTCATTTAATAGTATAAATGATGATATATTTTTTTTTAATATCGATGAAATTCTGATAAATTTTGGGAGGTTCAAGGAAGTGCGTGGTACTTAATGAAAAAGAAACTGATAAAAAATTTTAAAAAAAAAACTAACAAAAAAGAACAAAAAAATTTGCTAGGATAGGCGCTTCGAGGTACGTAACTTTTATTAATAATTTAAATCGCATAAATGAAATATGGCAAATTATTCTCAAGTCTAAAGTTAAACTATGTAAAAGAGGATTTTTAACACTATATAAGAGTGGTTCACAGACGTCTAGGCTATAGGAGCCGCATGGCCTAACCGCTGCCATTTTGATTAATTACACGGTTAATTAATTATATAAAAGGAATATGTATATTCCTTTTATATATTAAGGAAGGAAGAAACTTTATTACTACTACTCGACTTAAAGGGATACAAATCGACGGCGCGTCGCGCGCCTATACTTTTCAACTACTTTTTAGGACTCAGACGAAACATAGTCGTAGATTATTACTAAAGCTTAACTTCTTCGAGTCGAAAACTTAATAATAAATGCTAGAATCGAATCTCCATTGCCCAATTTAATCAGGGATTTTAGGTTTAATTAGTTTTCTTGGAAATAAGTACTTTGAAGCTTGCATCCTTTTTTTATCAATAACATTTTTTTAAACGTAAATGTTTAAAAATTGTAATTTGTCATTGGAAAATAAAATGTTTCGATTAAACGGAAAGTATGAATATTTTGAAATTAATTCAATAAAGATTATAAATTATTAACTATATACTTTTTTGTTTAGTTTTTTTTCAAGATTTTCATATTTTTGACTACTAATATTAGTTACTAAGTTTGCTGTAAGTTGTAAATTTTTCATGTCTGGCTTTTCATACGAAATATCTTCTAAAGGAACGAGTTCTGAATATTGCAATAAATAAATGAAATAATGAACAGCGCTAAGCACATAATGCGTTAGCTCCGTATCTTCCATTGTCTGTTTATTTAAGTCCGAGTTATGTTAATACAGATGCCTGAAAGTACGGAGATAACGTATTTTCTTTTGAAATTAAATATCTGCTGTAAAGAATCAATAAGAGAAAAAATATAATCTAGTTAAAAGAAACCTTAATCACTTTTTATCCTGCGTAATCTTAAGGGAGTCTTCATCTGAAAATTGATCCAATAGACGTATGTCCACTTAAATATTTGCTTTAAATTTCAACCGAAATAATTGAGTCTCTTATTACATATTATGGGTATTTGTGGATTTTCACGGTCCAATGTAGTTTCTGTGTAAATCCACTTAGATTCAAATTATTCCGTAGTGCTTTAATCTAATCATAAATCCGAATGAAAAGTCGAGGTAATTTCTCAACTGGACGTGTTCCTTCTCAATTTTAATAAATACAATCAATAAAATGAATCAAATCGTAATTCTAATTAAAATTGTTCAATATGGAAAGATCGGCTTCATGTTTCTTAATTCAAGAATTATTCAAGTAATTGCTTAAAATCCCTGTAGCAAATTATCAAGGATAAATAAATAAAGAAATAAATAATACAAAGTAAAATAAAAAAAAGACATGTCAGTCAAGTGTCGAAATCGTCGATGCGTTCGTTCGTATAATTTCGCATCCAAATTAGCACTGATTTTCCTGCTAAAATAAAAAGTATTTTGTAAAAAAAAAAAAGAAAATAAACGAAACAAGAAATCGGCATATTTTTTTGCAGCAGATATACATAATATCGCGTCCGTTTTGGTCGTCGTTTGGCAAATTTTTATATTGCATTCTCGAGTCCACGAACAATTTATCGAAATTGATACATTTCGATACGTTATTCATTTTTTTTTTCTTTTTAGTTAAAGTGAATTACCGAAATTCAATTGTGCAAATCTTCTTAGAAGATACGAAAATCATATATACAAGAGTATATGTAAATGTTGTTTTTGTTTGCGGCATCGTTACTGCTTTACGTATTCTGTACGAAAATGAAAATGTGCGAATAATTAAAATGCGAATACACCGCATTATTTAATTATAACCTTTGTACAATTAAAAGTAGCACTTTTTTATTTCTGCACGGAATTCGGGCGAAAATGATTTTATTATGAATCGTTAATGACGTACATTAAATAGTGCGAAAATTAAAAGAAAAAAAAAAGTGCAAGCGCAATGTAGTTTATACCGTTTAAAGATTACAAGCGGAAAGAGAGTATATTTTTCTTCTTCTTTTGCTATTTAATATAAAATAATTGGCAGAAGTGTTATGGCCGAATCAAACTTTTTGTGATAATGATTTAAAGGTTTTTGGGACTTGCGCTGGATTGTGCATTAAAAGCTTGTGAAAAAATGTTGATCTAGAAAAAAAAAATCATTGAGTCTTTTTTACGAATATTCTTGATACTAAGTGATGTAATTCTTTGCTAATTAATCCTTGTCCTCAGTGTAATTATCGTGCCGTATAGGTACATAGACTAAGGTCGAACTGTTGATAATTAATTGAAACGTTATCTCGCTTGATATTGATATTATTTATCTAGACTATCTCGACACTTTTCGATTCGATTTATCGGGAAAAAGAGACAATGAAACATAATGCAAAATTGTTCTCTGTTAATGAAATGTTTACAGAGAAATCAGCGTGATTGTCAACAGTTTTGCAACGCAATTTTTTTCCCGAGTTACTTTCGCTTCGAGATTCAGACTTGAAAAATCCAGTCTACAAAGAATCAATAAAGGAAAATATAACAAAAAATAAAATAAAATAAAACAAAAAACAGTAAAATACATGATAACAATATGAAATTCATATTCAAACGACCAACTGTGGAGATTGCAGATTTATGATAACGATGGGAATCAAGAAATCGGATCTCGACGCGAACTAGTGCATAAATACTAATATTACAGTGCGAGAGATAAAGATACAGGCTCCATTTCTTGTAATATTTTTCTTAACGCAAGCGTATGATGAATTATAATTATTACTGAATAATGAATTAAATGGCTACACCATACTATTTATTATTTATTGACTAACGTTCAACTAATATTGTAAATAACGAAAATATTTTATCTATAATATTTCCGATCCGGGGTTCGGGCGGGGCGCCAAATTTAACTCCGACTGCCTACCGAGAGTCCCGTAATCTCGATGCGCCCGACCTCCATTGTTACACCATTTCATCATTGCATTTAATAAATTATATATTTATTGACTTACGATTAGTTTATTTATACCTTCTCCTTTTTTTTTTTTTAATTGCTCAAAACTCTTAATGATTCATGAAATACAAAACGTATATATTATTAAAAAGATTGGTAAGAATTAAATAAAAATATTAATAAGACGTAAGCAATGTTGGGATATTTTATAGGTAGAGACTCATTCACAAAACATAACTGTATATTTTAAACACTAGATTCACAGCCGAGGAAAAGTTTTCTGTCAACCTAATACAACGTTACAGTTTAAATTCATTTCCATAATAATTTGAAATAATAGGGTACTCAGAAAACCGCAAAAAAACATAAGCACAAAAAGTGCAATCAAAGTAGAAATGGTTTCAAGTGATGTACATTTTTCCGCAACAATTTATTTAAAGCATACAAACGGTACAAACGGAGTGTCGTCTCTTTGAGTACAAATAAAATAAAATTATTTGGATCTATCATGTGTGCGAAGAAATCACTTCCGCAAATTTCCATTCATTGTTACCTTGGCTTGAGAGTTTTTTGATACAAGTTCCTTCCCTCGACTCAACTATACTTGAAAACCGATACATTATCAAAAATCAGTTTTCGGGCTTCAAATATTGATATTTTTACCCGTATAAAAATCATAAGAAGAAAAAAGACAATAACATTCATTATCATTAAAATTTTTTTTTCGATAAAGTATATTGTTCAAACGTAAATGCTAAAAGTTAGACGAAATGTGTTAAAGAATGAAAAAAAAAAAAAAAAAAAATAATAAAGAACAAAATCAAGCATATATTCTCAGAAATCGTGATTCAATTCATAATAATTCAATCATCTTGTCGTGGTATGAAGTTTATCGTAACGTTTTCTTGATTTCATTTAATTGATGTGAAATGTAATATAGTACTTGGTACTATTGTGTGATATATAGACACGTGTTATAGTCAGCTAGTATATCACGTGGTATAGTCTCACGTGGCATAAACATGTGTCGACAACATCTGATAACAACTTGTGATATCCTCATGTTGTTGAATTGAAAACAAATAATAATTTTCTTAATCGACTCTATGATAATGATAAATTACAGAACAATGATCTGATAATTAACCAATTTGAATGATACGAAAGATATGAAATTAATACGATGTATTCTCTCCTGATAACTTAATATAATTATTTATATATGAATTGAACTAGAATTTCTGAATTCAATGAGATCGACTTTAATAAGGCAAGAACGATGAATGATTAAATCGATCAAAAGACTTGAATCCGATGATTTTCGCGTTCGCAGACAACGATGTTGCCGGCGGATGTCACTGCGACACCTTCTAAACCTTTAAATTCGCCGTCGCCGCTGCCCCAGTTGCCAAAAGCTCGAAGGAAGACGCCTTCGGGGGTGAAGATTTGTATGCGATTGTTGCCCGAATCCGCAACCACGATGTAGCCCTGATCATCTACCGCAACACCTCTTGGAAATTTAAATTGCCCGTCATCGGAACCTTCGGAACCGAATGCCGTCAGGACGCGACCGTTCACGTCGAAAATTTGCACGCGATGATTGTTGCTGTCGCTTACTATTACTCGGTTAGTATTGCTGACGGCTATATAATGCGGGTGTTCCAGTTGTCCTCGTCCACTGCCGCAGGAACCAAATTTACCCACGAACGTTCCATCAGATTGGAAGACCTAATTGTCACCGTGATAATGAGTTTCAGATCTTTTCAGTTTTCAAATAATAAATAACAATCCAAAACACAGACCTGCACGCGATGGTTCTCCTTGTCGCACACATAGATAAATCCAAGGGCATCAGTCGTAATGCCCCACGGATAATTAAACCTTCCATCAGCCGTTCCTTGAGAGCCAAATGCTCTGAGAAATCGTCCGGATGGATCCAGCACTTGAATACGATGGTTGTAACGATCGGCTAAGATGAACTGACCGATCCTGTTAACTGCAACTCCAGCGAGACAATCGAACTCGCCTTCTCCGCTTCCGTATGAACCAAATTCTTTCAGGAAATGTCCACTGCTATTGAAAATCTGGAGAGACGACAAAATAAGTCACCGAGAGAATTTCAATAGCAAGAAGATTTTCTTTCAACGAGTAAGCCTCGATAGTACTCGATAGCATTTAGATGTTATTTTATTTTTTTTTTTTTTACTATGCTAACGCATTCCAAACGTACCTGGACGCGATGATTTGAACTGTCGGCCACAACGATGGAATTATCCGGACCGACAGCAAGACCTCTCGGCCAAGTAAAACATCCGGCTTCGCTCCCCCGCATCCCAAATTTAAACAGCTGTCGCCGCTTCAGCAGGTATTGACCCCTGTAAAGGTTTACAAACCGATTCTTAAAAAGCAATTTTATCATTTTATACCATTATATTGCATTAACATTATTGTTATCAATGATAAAAAACATTAAATGATTATCAGAGGTTATTGAAATGATAATCAGAGGTTTACAATTTTCCTGGTGGAATTTAAAACGATCTGTAATTATTGTCGATGATTCCCAAAAGTGCAATGAAACAGGATGTCATATAAAATGACTTATCAATTAATGGGCGGTTTTTCAATTGAATACGCTTTTATGTTTCGTTTTTGGACGTTTTGTAGGTATAAAAGGATTTGTAAATCTTATCGATTAAGGTTTATATTTCAATGGCATGTTTATTTGTCATTTCACTATTCATAAGGAAAACGATCTAATATTAATACATGGATTTTATTGAATATATTATATATGACATATAAAGGCTTGTCGTAATTATTGGAGGATTTTTTTTAAACGATTAAAGAAAGGAGTTTTATGAATATGTAAAATGTAATTTTTTATTGATGAAATTTTCTATCTATTAGTAAGAATGGGTAATACATTATTACTAACGTTCATATATGAATAGAAGAAATAAGAGGATAGAAAATCTGGTTATAAAATAATCTTGTTTCAGTGGTTTTTCTTTTGTATAGTAGATTGTCTGATAATCATTAAAACGCTTTTCTCCTTCCTTTTATTTCTTGTAATGAATATCTTAATGAAGCTAAAGCTCAAACGGGATTGCAAATATTCCTATTTACAATTAGTAATATGAAGGAACATTTCCGTTGTCTATTATTCATTGCTTCATTGAAAGTGTACTGTTTATTTAATTATTGTTTTTTTTTTCGGCTGCATAATACAATCGTACCGTTGGATCATTCAATGTAGTAGATCCTATCTTATCTTTCATGAAAATAAACAACAGTGGTATTAATAGTAAGACGGGTAAACGGTGAATGTATATCAATTATACAGCATTAGATAGATAAACACCTCAATTTTAGTAACAACTTGATGTTTGACTGCTGTAAAAGAAAAGCTTTTTAGTCCGTTAGTTTTTTTTTTTTTTTTAAATCTTTCATTAGTTCAATTAATATCAAACTGTAGGTAAATTCTTTCACGATACAATTGCTAATTTATTTGTACACTACACAACATACTTGTCTTTCAATCAGAAAAATAGTAGCCTTATCCTGATCCCTTATTTACTTTTTCCTCCCTGAAATTCTAAGGAGGAGAGATGAGATTTTCATACGAGTTTTTTATTTCATATTTTCTTTGATAATCAAAATTACGCTGAGACATCATTTCACACTTTCATTTAAAAAAAAAAATTGACAAGAGCTTAATTAAGAGAACGTAATTAATTATTTTATTTATAATGCCCTCGTAGGAATTAATCTGCTCTAAAAACGACACGGCTGAAGATAGTAAAAATTTAGCTCGTATGCAACTGAGAACAGACGAGAAACTTGTATTCTTGTCCAAAGTAGATAATCTTTTTAGAGCGTTACATCTATGATCACCGCCTGATCAATTCCTACTGGGGTTGTTTTGATGAAAAACTTACCTAGTGGAGGAACCTGCTGCCGCGGGTAAAACGGGAGCTGCTATAGGGGACGTGGGGGAGCCTGACGGGTTTTTTTGGTCATCATCAGACGATTCGAAAGATGTTTGGCCCGTATGACGAGTCAGCGGTAAGCCCAGTGATAGCCTCCGAGAGGCCGCACTGGCGCTGAAAGCATGAGAAACGTCACAACTTTAATAATGTACTTTTCTCTATTTAATAAATATTATTCAAAGGAGGTTTATAGTCTGATAAGCAGTTGTGTCAAGCGGTTGATTTGTTATTCGGTTATTGAAAGAATAGGGTATTGTCGTGGTAAAAAAGAAAAAATTAAATTTATGTATATATAAAGAAGAGTACTCGAACTATACCAGTTGTTCCATAAAACTTTATCAACATTTCAACTTTGTATATCAGTCAAAACGTATGATACACTGTAAATTTGGAGTTGAAAATTACATTCAATTTTCCATAATATGTAGTGTAAAATTACATAAATTCTGTATTTTTTGGAATTTTGTGTAAAATTGGAAAATATGTTGTGTGCAAGTGGATCACACTATATATTATGTAATTTCGCTAAACTGTATTAACAGTGTAAATTATTGTCAGATTGTGTATACCTTGAGGATGGTATGGTGGAGGTGGACGGCTGTTCTTTGTCTTTAGTGCTCCGATTTCCGTATTTATTTTTCAAGTAACGAGCCCAGGAGCTTAGCGCCGCGCCGTCTTTTTCGGCGGCTCCTGTGCGATCGCGATCGGGACTCGGCTCCCTGGACTTGAGGGCGTGGGTGCTACGGCTTCGGGCGAGTTCAGAGCCGGCGCCGTATTTGGCCGCCAGGTAAGCGTTCGGCGACTGGGTCGTTGGCGACGGCGGGTCCTCATCTAGATCCAAGTCCTCGCCCCCAAAGTTATGGGAGCTCCTGGACCGCGCTAGCCTCTGCCGGCGCTCCTTTAGTGCCGCGTACCTGGATCGCGGCGAGAGAGGCTCGACCGTTTCCAACTCGATCGGCTCCCTCTCCCTCTCCCGCGGCGAGACCGCCGCTTGGCTCCTGCTCTTGTTTAGGAACCTGAAAGTTGCGAAAACCGGGATTTCCTCGCATTACTATTACGTTAGTCGCATCGCTCGCGCGCTACTCATTTTAGATATTTTATTATAACTCTTGAATGTATATACGAAAACATACTATATTCTACTCAAATTATATTATAATAAACTCGAACTTTTCATTATTACTGAGAGGACATTCGTTTAATATATTTTAGTTACAAAAATAATGCTTTTTATCAGAACAGATGTATTTTTTCTTACATATTTTTATTACAGTTTCCAATCAATATTATCTCAAAATCAACATTTCCATCTAAAAGCTGTATTATGCATTACAGTCTATTATTGAAAAGATAAGTAATGGTATATGTACAAATATATACACGTGAATTGAATACATTCTGCATTTGTGAACAATAATTAATTAAATCAATAATAATTTACACAACATTAGATTAACATGCCCTGTGTATAATTTTATTATTTGAATTTGAATCATATTGAAAATAACTATTATGAGTGTGAATATAGTGTTTTTCATTTGTGGGAATAGTTTTGATCATGTGTGATAAATAGTTTCAATTTTTTTTTTTTCAATTAATCCAATATTCATTCAAAACTGAATTAAGAAATTTGTATAGCACGAGGAGCGATATGGACTTTAACTTGAAATTCATATTGGCACATAATGATGATTCTTATGATTAACATGAAAGTATAGATATTAAAGTCTAGATTATAATGGTTAACGAAAATGGCAATTATTATTGGATTAATATTATGCATTTTTATATTATGAGTTATAGTTTTGTAAACGTTGTAATAAGATATGCATCGAATTCCGTACAATTAATGAGTATTTTAATTTATATTAATTTATGTATTTATATAGAAGTCACGGTTAATTGCTAAGAATAGCGCCTGCAATAGCATTTGTATTTGTAAAAAAAAAAAAAATTGTAATTGAATAGTTACTAATTAGCAAGTAATCAATGTGTCAATCATCGATTTGTTTTTCAATTTGCAGGAAGGTAGTTCTTCAGAAGACATTAAATCAAAATGATTGTAAATTTTGGTAGGAAATCAACGACTGACACTTCTTCAGGTGCAACTTGTAAGTTAAAAGAAAAGTACAAATTAATTCGACATAAAATTTCATATTATTAATTATTTTTAGACTACAATTAATTAAGAAAATAATTGAAAAATACTTATGTAACAATACGTTAAAGTTAAATCTAATTATTGTAAATATAATGATACTTACCTAAATATTAGTGTTTCAGCTTGAGAAGGAAAAGAAATTGTTAATTATACAACGTCCTTCTTCCTCAAATTTTAATATCATAAATTTATTAATGTTTTACTTAACTACCTGTTGCAAGAGGAAAGCTTTTTTTAATTCTCAAACTTC
>JABFQA010001758.1:0-12808 GCA_022817065.1 Probaryconus sp. ZL-2020 | reverse complement strand
CCTTAAAAAAAAAAAAAAAAAAAAAAAAAAAATACAAAATTCTTTACCAAAATGTCCAGACGTCTGTGTTCAGATAATCCTTACTTATTTGTTTTGCACATTTGCTACAAGCAAAGATGCAAACAATTTAATACACGTTATTTGCATGCTTGTGAAATGCTTTTTGTTGATTTTAGACATTTCTAATAACAGAGAGTAGAATGTAAGCCGTTGTTTTTGCACTTATGAGCATTAAACAAAAGCATATCATTAAGAAATGATAATTGTGCTGCAAGTTGTTGTTTTTTTTTTTTTTTTTTTTTTTTTTTTTTTTTTTTTGTGCAGAAACAGTCATTCTGAAGGATCGAGTAAATGTTTTCCGCAAACACGTCACTTCCTGCAAGAAAATGGTATTCGGAGTAAACGCTAATTAGCAAAGAATGAATTCACGTTACGCTCACTGATCGAATGGCGCACCGAGATTAATTGGCGTAACGCCGAGTCGGACCGTTGGAGTCGCTAATTCACTGGAGAACTTGCGTTTACACGAAGTAAACTTGGAGCGAGAATATAATTTGCAAAGGTGTGCTCGGACACGCGATGCAAGTCACTGTTCGAGAATAACCAATCCGCTGAATGTAACCGGATAAAGATCGTCTTGGAAAAAGGAGACCCTTGATTAAGATTCTTACGAGTCGAACACCAGATTCAGATTTATTATTTTGAACAATTTTCTTTAACAATTGTTGAAAATCAATGTTTAAAGATCTGGTTTAAAGAATTAATGAGAAGCCGAAATGTTTTCAGGGTAAAAACAATTGTACGCGAGAAATAAAATGTAATTCCAACATAAAGTCTCGGAAGCACATATATAAATAAAAGCTATAGAATAAAAGGAACAGAATGACGGGGATTGTTGCAATTTTATTGCACAAGTAAAAGACACATTATCACGAGTTTCTTTGAGCCCCAATTGAAGGAACATTGGGAACACCTTTTGCTCAATGTACCGACCAGCATGACACTTGATCCTACGAAGTTTCAATGAACCAGAAACATGTTATAGGAATAGTATCAATGAAATTCGACTGTCGTCTTATTGTGTTAATAAAATGAACGATATTTCAAATGATTTCAATTTTGTAAAAGTACGTTTTAATTAAGATACTATATTACATTGTTAAATAAATGATCCTGAGGCATAACGCGGGCATTTATCATCTTAACCAATACTGTGAGGTTTTAATTATCGTGTAATACCCTATTAAGATATTAGAAAACAATTTATGATAACGAGAATGTAATATAAATTGAAAACTGAATACTAATAGGATGGGTACTTAAAACGGGAAATAATGTATTTTCACAATACACGAACAGACTGGTGATTTCATTTTTAACGAAAGAGGAAATAATGAACGCTATTACTGGACAATTAATTGTCGTTGTAGTTTTAAAAGAAAATGCGACAGCCGATAACAAAAATGAAATAAAGTACAATAGGTTTCGATAGAAAAAATTAATTTCTGTTTGGGAATGTGCTAATTGAATTTTGACAGATGATTTAATATCGAATTTAACAAATTGAATTCAACGAACGACATTTGCCGTTGAAAGTTATTTATTGATAATTTTGTTATACTTAAAAATTTCAACGAAATTAATATTAATAAGTATCTCATTAGATGGTTCGTTCTGCACATGAATATTTGAAAATATGTTAATGTTAATCACGATGAAAATGTCAGTCGAAATGAACATTCTAACGATGGAATTAATCACGAGTTACAATTGTTATTGATGAACTCTGTGCAAAATACATTAATTTACAATGGGAAAACTTTGTATACTAAATGAAATCCTCGGTCTCGGTTAAATTGTAACAGAAATCAATAACGAAATTGAGTACAAATGCAATCTTTTTATGGTGCAAATACCTGAATATTCTAAAGCATAACAGTATAAAGTTTAAAGCCAATACAGTAATATACAACAATTTGTAAAATCTTGTGTCCCAGTTTATATTTCACTTAATATTATTACGGTAAGCAATGAAATGAATAATAATCCTATTATTGTAAATACAATTTCTTATTGGTTTATATAGATACGTTTATATAGATACCAGCATCTATTATTGCCATATATAGATTATCATATAATTTAATACATCAATAGATTTATTAAAGCCTTTCACTCGACGATAGAAATTCTGTCGCGTAAATAATTTACATATTTATTTAAATATGGATATATGCATTGGCGCTAAGCAACTATAAAATTACCGTTGCCATTGTATTAACAAAAATGCGAAGCGTACTATTTCGAACATACATTTCAGTTCGAAATCGTTAAATACGCGACTATTATATTTCGAGCCATATATTTCGAGCTTTGATGTCAGTAAAACGTGAAAACTTTTTTTTATATAAAGAGAAGCAAACATGATTGTTATGATAGTAATATATCAATTTAAATCTTTTGAATGTCGATGAACTCACTCCCGCCAGCGAGGAGTCTTTAAATCCAACGTACGTCCGTAAATATCACTTAATATACAAACGACAACCACAGACACGTTTTACTACTGCAATGAAGTGTAACATTTGGATTTTTCTTATCTCCTGATTAAATATTTATTTCTATCCTTCGAGTGTAACTGACGAATTAATTATTTCCTTTCAGGACGTTGCCATGTTCGTCAGTTCTTTTGCTGATGTTTCACAAATCTCTCGCGTTAAAAAAAGAAAAAGGAGTCGCTGTTGAAAAGATGAATGATGATTTTTTAATGATTTTAACTCTGACAGCCATCAATGAGATAATACTTATTTTGTAAACATCTTGAAGTAGTTTCTGGTTAGGTTCCGTTACATTCAATTTTCAGCTGACGCTTAGTTCACAAGAGATTCATAAATTGATGCATTGATGACAGTAGCTTAGTTTAGTAACTTTACAATTCTTGCGAACGTCATTACACTCGAACGTCATTGCATTGCCTTACAATTCATTTCTCATGGCCTCTAAAATTTCAAATGGTAAATCTGACAAAGACACTAGTGAAGTAATAACGTAACAAAAGTTTCCTCGAGGAAATTTAAATTAAAAAAAAAAAAAATTGACATTGACCAGCAAAAGGAAAAGTTTTCGATTCCTTCCCCAGTTTTGCTCAAGGAAACTTGTCATTTTATCAATACCACTATGTTATACGAACGAATTTTATTTCTCATCGTAAAATAAAACAAAAAAGACAAACATAAATCATTCGTAACACACGGCGTAGCCCAAACAATGTGAGCATATATTTTCAAACGTAACACCTTATCGCATTTCCGAACAAAAACATAGGACGTTATGACGTAGGTGTCACATTTAAAGCAACTGCAACAAAACGCAGCGACAAGTTTTCTTTTTCCCCAAGAAAAAGAAGACTAAATCAATACTTTTTAATCCTTCGTTACGCTCAGGACATCCAACTCTTCACGCACAATACCCACACTTTCGCGAGCTTACTTCTCCTCTATCAACCAGTCAAACCACATCTTCCAACCAAACAGAAAGAAGAAGTATAGCCGCGCACGCGGGTATATATATATAACCCGTTCAGAAAGCAACCTAGAAATGCAACCCTTAATACAAGCGCGTTTGTTTTAGGTCACACGCGCACAACCAAGGACACAATGCACAATTGTAACCACGAATTCTACAATTCGCTCTACTCTCTGTCATTCGATCATTTGAAATATTCCAAAAAAAAAGAACGAACGACGTGGTACACAAGTTTCTAATAACGTTACAAAACTGTCAAAATATTATAAACAACTGACAGGTAGTAACCATTTATTATTTTACAATAAAAAATTAATTACCGTTAAAAAGTCAGTTATTTAAAGTTTTCGAAACGTATTTTATATCGCGTTACATAAAGTTTTCATTTCTGAAAAACCTTAGGATTTTTCTCAGTGCCAATGTTCGAAAATGGTTTGAGAGTATCGTTGTGAAACAACCAAATTTAAATAATTGTTAATAGATTTGCTCACATGTTGTTGACGCATGTTACTGACTAAAATATGTTTCGGTTTAGTTGCAGCGGATCATATAAGATGCGCGTTCGATGTTCACGAGCGAAATAATATATAAAAAAAAAAAAAAAAAAAATCGCGCGTTTGCGCATTCCACGTCGAAGTTGCGCTAAGTGCAAGACTGCGGCGCAAAACAATTTGAAAAATGGACTTGCCGAAAAAAAAGGGCACGAGTGCAGCGGAGCCGATCGATAGCAGGATTTCGTCCCTTTGTTCCAGAAGCGAAGCACCAGTCACTGAACTGAACTCAACTTGATTGAGCAGCGAATAAAACGAAGAAACTCAAGTAAAGGTACTAATCACTAACTCGGCACTAAATCGAACTTGACGCGGTTTTTTCGCGAAACCGAGTCATCGTTATCTTCAGCTTCGTCACTTGGCGCTGGAAAACATTGTCATCGAAAACGAGGCGACAAAGAAGCAGGTACTATGTTGCCAGGCTGACTACTAACAACTCGGGGCTATTGAGAATAACTGAGAAGCGAATCCCCCGACAGACGCGACTCAACTGAGGCGCCGGCGTGGCCCGTGCCTCTTTGCTCAGCGCTTGGTTAACCGGGAGCAGAGGGACCGAAAGGGGATCCACACAGGCTCACAATCTCCGACCAACATGCGCTCAAACGACTGCTGTTGCTGCTGCTGCTGCTCCTCCTGCTCCTGCTCCTGCTGCTTCCATCGAATCATTCCAAATCGAGAGATAGTACGATTTCAGCTAATTTGGAGGTATTTTGGGGACAGGGAAAAAGATAGATTAGGCGTTAATGAGAGGCTGGCTGAATTGGATTAGAGATAATGATCGATGAACTGCACTTGCTAAGAACCGATGCTTTTTGGGAAATAAAAAGAAAGGAAAACATAGGAAATGTGTAACGTTTGTGTTAACGGTTCATGGAAAGCAATCCATGCGTGTACTTTAATGATTATAACATAGTTTTAGAGCTTCAATGGTACTGAAGACCGTGCAAACCATCTGAACTGCATATTTGGTTCATTTGCTATTTGAATGTCATCAAAGTAAATCACTTGATGAAGTCATTCTGCGGTGAAACTACTATCCATTTCAGGATTATACGGAATTAAATTGTCTGGATAGTACAAATGTGCTTAGGAAATGGTAAGACAAAGGTAAAAGACAGTCTACAGTTAAAGTGACCTGCGTCAAATGGGATATCAGTGGTCTTTGACCACTTTATCTATGATCTTTAATACCTTGGATTCATGGTCGGTTTTGACATGAGTTGAATTCGAAAATTGAGAAAGCTTCTATTATCGTCACAGAGATAAATCAAGGTCAAAAACAAATTGTTCAATGCCAATAAGTGAAACATTCATCGTTTTCTTGAAATTTTTCTGATTTACAAACTATATGGAAATGAATTTGTTCGGACTTTGATGAACATTCAAAAATGAAAATTAATTTTTCAAGCATACTGCGGAAGTGTCTATTATAATTTGTACCCACCCATTCTAATCTCCAACGGTACTTGAAAAATAAGTTTTTTTTTCTCCAAATGTTCTCTTCTTCCCTTGATATGTCATTGTTAGATTCCAAACGTTTCAATGCATTCCATTGTTTTAACGTAACAAGCGAAACAAATTAGATAGATAAAGAGCATTTTAAATATGTTTAAAACGTAAAGGAATGTATAACACAATGATAATATAAAGACCATCATTAAATAAATCAAGTAAATGGTCGGTTGAAATCCCATGATACTTTTGCATTTATCTAAAGCTGTAATTTATGACAAAATGGTATTTTGTTATAATCCGTGAATAAACACTTGGGCTTAGTTGCATGATTTATTGTCAAATAAAAATTTCGAGTAAAAATTAACGTCACCTACTTCGCATTCAAATCTCGTAAATCGATAACCCACATAAATTTATGTTAATTTATGAAAATTATTAAAAATTCATTTATGTCTCAGATAAAGCTACTGAATTATAGAAACATAAAGTTACAAGACAGTTCACCTAATTTCTTTCAATGCACATTCTGATTTAAGTTTAAAAACTTTTGAAGAAACGTCAATTAAATTCTTATTATTCGCTCGTAATTTCTGTTTAAATTGCGAGCAATTTCAAAAATGTTGTGATGAATTGCGTTGCTAAACAGTTGGCAAATGATTCGTGGAAGAAAAATTATCGTGGCTTATAAACGCAATTAGCTTTAAAATCTGCGATAATGCTGACTAGCCTGTAACCCCTTCACCCCTCGTAAACATGTTACCAAGATTGACATATTGCTGGCTGGGACATACGTCTCGTCCCATGGTTGGGGTACCAGCCAACACGTCGTCATGTGAAGGATATCGTGCTTTGTCGATGTTCTGGCCATTTTCCATCAAATCGATTTCGTAAATGTGGATGGGAGTTCGATGTCGCGTTTAACCCTAACAAAAGCATCGTGTCCTTCGGTTGGAATAATAAGAGCCTGAACCGACATCGTTATTCAATTAAAAGTACAGTTCATCCCCACATTAAAACCATCGCATGTCTACCAACAAAAATGAAAAACGAAACAACAATCATTTTATCGAAACGTCAGTTTTAGGTAACAACGAATATATAACTCGATACACGATGAACAAAAAATCTATCACCTACAGTTAAAAAACAATGTAAAGTCTATAATAATGTACACTTGGAATGTGTTTTTTTTTTCTAGACTATTGTTTTTACAGATAATGGATTTTGAAAAAAGGATTTGGTTTGGGAAAAAAGTTTTGCAACTTTTTGACGATAAGTACTTTTTTCTTTTACTTTTGTTAAAATATTTTCTCCCTGTAACTTCATTGTATTAATAAAATAGAATGGATTAATCGGTAGATTGCAACAATTGAAAATGATAAGGATTGGTGATGAGAAATGGATCTTAATGGCTTAATGAGCTGGAGAATTGTATATCTTGGAGCTAAACCTGACTCCTGGAATTAATTCATTGATGCGCTACCAAGTTGGAAATTTATCTCTCGCACGGTAAGACCGTGATTACCGGTCTTGAATCGTCATTATCGAGCATCTTTCACGAGACCAGGAGTTAGAACCGAGCAATTTCATTACGATACACTTCTCGTTCCTTTTGCAAAAACTCGAAGGGTTTCGCAATAAACGCACTTACAACTCTTTCAAATTGCTTACTTTATTTCAAAACAGGAACAAAAATATTTTCCAACTTGTTTATCCAACGAACATTTTAAACAATTATTATTCAACATAATAAATAACATTTTACATTCAAATAGATATTACTTATCAAAGGAAAAAGAAAATATGAAAAAGAAAAAAGTTGTGAAGGAAAAAAAGAAAAAAAGGAAGAAAGAATATGAAACTGTAATTAAATTGCAATGGCGGAAGATGATAAAATCGTTTGATCGAACCCCTTAACTTCCGGCCCTTATTGGCCCGTTAACTGGGTGTTCTGGAATCAGCGAAGAGTTTTCAAGTTGACCATTCGCTTTATCCAGGGCGCGCTTGTAATAACGAAAAGTCTTTGACCGTCTCGTCCCCACTTTGATATTAAGCATTCCAACGTAGGGCGGGTGCAATAACGCGAAGTTACCCGGATGCATTATATCGAACGAAAATACCCCGAAGACGGATTTAAAATATGTCGAAGATATTAGCTTAGCACTCGATTATATATATTGCGAGCAAACCGACGAACAATGAAAAACCAGACGGGATTTCGTTCAACTTTCAGCCGAAATATTTTGCCTCCGAGTTATTTCAAAGGAAATTTAATCATTCGATCTATCATCGTTATTTCAAAAAAAAAAAAAAAAAAAGAAAAGAAAGAAAAAATTGAAATGTTCTTTTTATCTCTTTCCTGTTTCTAAATGTTGTTCAATTGATTTTATTTGCTAATTTGTTTCATTTTCATTTTAGATATGAAACCCTCAGAGCGAGGAGAGAAGGCAATGCTGAGCGGTAACGCGCAGCCTTCTGATGTCTTCTGTTCTGTCCCAGGAAGGTTATCTTTACTAAGTAGCACCAGCAAGTACAAAGTAACCGTGGCTGAAGTTCAACGACGACTTTCGCCGCCAGAGTGTTTGAACGCGAGTCTTCTCGGTGGTGTTTTGAGAAGGTAATAACTCTAATTATCATTTCTTATCTCCAATAATACTTTGGATTCATCTTCAAAAATAAACTGTATAAAAACCTGTTAAAAATCTGGTGTTAAATCAACACTTTTTAGA
This sequence comes from Probaryconus sp. ZL-2020, assembly GCA_022817065.1. Lineage (NCBI taxonomy): Eukaryota > Metazoa > Arthropoda > Insecta > Hymenoptera > Scelionidae > Probaryconus > Probaryconus sp. ZL-2020. Next base: position 4,548 of record JABFQA010001758.1, on the reverse strand, counting down.
GCAAAAATATGGCAACGCCAAAAATGTATTAAAATTAACACCAAAATATGTATTTTGGAAAATTTTCCAAAATTAAAAAGGTTAGAGATATAAAGTAGAAATCATAAATGTAAATTTAGAAATAACAAACTGTAACCCTTGGAAATTTTAACACCGAACCCCGAAGATCTTTTACAGTGTTGATCGAAATCTTTTCATAAATTTTTATTGAAGAAATCGTTCGAGAATAACATTTTGAGTTAAACCGTCGCAAAATTGAAATTTACAAAACGTACGAAATATCCATTCTCGGTAAATTTGACTAAGGGAAAGAAATGGGGGGGGGGGTGGCTTTATTGTTCCAGTCGAAGGAAGAGAGAGGGTTTGGGAACTGGGTACGGTTTCAATGACTAACGATGCCACTGGCAAATAATAATCAGCGTTGATCGGTTTTCGAGTGTGCGTTGGGGAAGCGCCTTCGAATGGGGCGACGTATTCTCCGTTGGATTTCAGTACCAATGTAACGATCATCGCGGAGACGAGAGTCGAGCGTTCTCTTTTTGAGAAGACAAGACGCTGTAACGAGAGGAGCGCGGTGCTCGTCACGTCCGGACCCTTTGCCAATAAATAACAACTGCAATCGAGCGAAAGAAAAATTATGACAAAGATTTCTATTTTATTTCCCCCGCCAAAAAAAAAAAAAAAAAAGAAAAAAAAAACAATTAAACGAACTATTTTTTTCCTTCTTCCCCGCGTCGTTGAAAATTCCAAATACGGCAACTCCGAGTTTTATAAAAATTTTATTGTCTCGTTGCAAACATTGAGTAACTTGTTTTTGTTTGAAACAATCTTTCTCGAGGCAAAAAACATAAATCCAGGGCCCATTCACGATGATAATTTTCTCTCTCTCCCTTTATCTCTTTCTATCGCTGACGTTCCTTCTTCTTCTCACGGCGCTTCTTGGTTTCATTCATACGAGCAACGGCCGGCTCCGTTCTCTCTGGCTTTTACTCGCTGACGATTTATGCCCGCCAGAATCCGTTATCGTTCCTTCCTTTTTGCCGCCACGTCGCAGTATCCGATTATGTCCCGAATAATACAAACTTTTGCCACCCAAATTTTAACCGTCGTCGGGTTATCAAGCGCGGATAAAAAGTATCACACGTTGAAAAGAAGCAAAAATGAGATATTTCGTGCGATAACTCACGAGCGCGACATAAAAAAAAAAAAAAAAAAAAAACTGATATTTCCAGAGATTCGAGAAAGTGGAATGAAATTGATTTCATAATTCACGAGCCAAAAGGGGCCATTTATTTTTGTTGAAATTTTTATCCTCTGTAATATGTTGTTTTTTTCTTCTTCTTCTTATTATACTTCTTTATCAAATGTTTTAAGAAGTTCATTTTTAGGAATTCATATGTGATTACAGGGCAAAGTCCAAAAACGGAGGACGATTGTTAAGGGAGAAATTGGAAAAGATCGGTCTGAATCTTCCGGCGGGGAGAAGGAAGGCTGCCAATGTCACATTGTTAACGTCACTGGTGGAAGGTAAAAAATTTTTTGTTTTATCTACCACTGAAAAAATATCTATAGTAATTATAACTGAAAGTTTTCAATTAATACATTCTGAGTTACAGTAACTGAAATTTTAGTAGAGGTAGCTGTCAAATAATTATACGAACTGTAATGACAATTGACACTTTGCAACAACAAATTTCAGTCAGTGATTTCATCAACCATAAAGAACACATTATTTTAACCATAAATAATAGTTGCACAAGCAATGTTGCAATTAATACGATTGTAAATTAGACTGACAATAGCTAACAAATTAATTGAAGTAATACTCTAAATTCAATTACTGCAATTTATTATTTCAGTTATAAAAACAGTTGATGCCAATGGCAACTGAAAACTTCAGTTACAAATACAACAAAATTTGTGTTCAGTGTGAAAAAAATGAATCATCGAAATACGATTGAAATTATTTAAAGTCGTTGAGCAAGCTGCAATTATTATTAACAATCAATTTTTTTTTCTCCTTTTTTGCACAATATTCACTTTTTGCAATTTCCTTTTTAATTGAACGGTCGATTCGAATTAATCATAAGATCGCGCTTATAGCTAATGCTCAACGAGCTTAGGAATCATACACGCATAAAGAATCCGATGACTCTTGTATTAACCACGTCCTAATTACTCGAAGGATGTTTGCAAACTTCTGTGCGAGGACATTGATTGCAATTTACGATCTTCTTATGCTCTTTCACAAAACGCACCAGGATTTAATTTCTTTTTCTTTTCTTTTTATATTCTTTTATACATGAATATTCAGGTCTCACTTTTAAAAAACATTCCTCACAATTAATAATGACAAAAAGAAAGGAAGGTATACAAAAGGAAAAAAAAAAAAAATCAATTGTGCAAATCCGAATTATTGCAAAAGTAATTGAATCGAGTACACTCGAGAAAATGACATTTTTTCTTTATTTAAGCTGACAGTGACAACGAACAGAAAATGATGAATGTTCTTAGACGCGATGTCGCTGAAAAATGTCACAAGGCCTTTTTCTAAGGTTGTTCTATTTTCATGCAAATATTACTTTCAAAACGAGTAGGATGTCAATTTTATTTTACTTTTCTTTTTTTTTTTTCATGCGAAAGAAAGAGATTTATAAAGAAAGGTATTTGAAATGAATCTGTGAAGAGTGAAGATTTTTTTTTAATTCTTCACTCGAGATTATTCGTCTGCTATATAAAATGCGTTGAAAAACCAAATTTAATTTAATTCAATTAAAAAAAAAACACGTATACACATTTTATAAGATGTTTCAAATTTAAATGCGTCCCACTTAGAAATTCCAGGAAAATGACATAAAACGTCCTAGATTCTCTAGCTGCTTAAAGATGGAAACATTCTAAACGCGTGGAAAACAATGTTGATCAAAGTATCAAAAGAAAAGCATACAAAAAAAGACACAAGAGAAAAAGAAATAATCAAAAAAAAAAAAAAAATGAAGAGAAGAAGATGGTTTAATGTACTCTTTAAAGAAATGCTTTTAAAGATTCAAGTGTATGATTTCACGTAATCCGATTATTTTCAACTTCAAAGATATAAATACGATGGATTAAATGAAAATCATTTTGATCGGTATCTAAAACCATTTGTTTTGTCTTTCATTTACAATTATTCCAATAAATAAATAAAGTGCAGACATATTCGAGGAATAAAAAAAATAAAATAAATATATAACGAAGAAGAATAAAGGTGTTAGAGTTAAAATAAATAATGAAGAGTTAAAATAACGTCGTGAATGAGATGACCGTGATTGCATGCTCGCATTTTGGTTCGCAGGAGAGGCTATTCACCTTGCCAGAGACTTTGGATATGTCTGTGAAACGGAATTTCCGGCAAAGCAGGTTGCCGAATATTTGAGCCGCCAGCACTGCGAGCCGCAGGATTCTTACCGGAGGAAAGAGCTTCTTCACGCCACCAAGTGAGTCACTCCGTCTCCCTTTTTATACATTACACTATTTCCCAGTTTATTTCAAAAAGACAAACCATTGAAAGTCTAACGAAGAAAAAAAATTGTATGAGATTCTGGATTATTTAAAGTTTTTTTTTCTTTTTCATCGTTCTAGACAAATCACCAAAGAGTTGATGGATCTTCTGAATCAGGATAGGTCGCCATTGTGCAACACGAGACCGCAACACATCTTGGATCCGAGCATACAAAGACACCTTACGCATTTCTCTTTGATATCGCACGGATTCGGTAGTCCTGCGATCGTAGCCGCTTTAACGGCGATACAGGTAAACTTACTTTTTCTTTTTTTTTTTTTTTTTTGCACAAAAATAATGTATCTGATGTCCTCATCGATTAATTCATCGAAAGATTTGCAAAAAGCAACTTAAAGAAAGAATTTGCCAAAAGCATCTTAAAGAAAGAATCTGCAAAAAGCAACTTAAAGAAAGAATCTGCAAAAAGCATCTCAAAGAAAGAATTTGCAAAATTTTATAGTGGAGTTGGATTTTGCAAATCTTTAGAAATGATTCTATCCATTTTTGCAATTATCGTTGAATTGATGAGAATTCAGACACATGAAAAATATTCGCAAAACTTGTCTATGACTCTAATCGATGAAAAAAAAAAAATTTGCAGAAGTTCCTAAGTGAATCTCTGAACCATTTGGAGAAGATGTACCCGGGAAACGGCAGTGGCGTGACGAGCAGTCAACAGTCGAGCCTCGACGCGAATAAAAACAAGGACGGATCGTTGATGAACGACATGAAGAAGTGACGCCCGGATGACCCGCCTACCTCCAACGTGGTCACGTCAATCAGGCATTCCTGGCCCTACAATTGAATCGCCCTCGCACAATCACAAGCACACTCAGACGCACGTCACACGGAGGAGGTAGCTTAGCGGGTCGCTCCAATCTCGCTTAAATCAAATTATCATCAGCCATTATCATTCACCGTCATTATCATCGTTAAAAAATATATTTCAAAGAAAAAAAAAAAAAATTTTTTTTCGCCAAAAACGTCGAAAATCGTCAAAAACACCG
>JABFQA010001757.1:0-12808 GCA_022817065.1 Probaryconus sp. ZL-2020 | reverse complement strand
TAAAAAAAAAAAAAAAAAAAAAAAAAAAAAAAATAGTTATGTTGACAAGAACAAAATATAATGAGAGGGAAAACATAAAATTTGTTTAATATTGAAAAAAGGAACGTGTTCCTAATTCGTTAGCAAGTAAATCATTTAATTATACACAAACTTGACAATATGGATTCTCGTACGTCAGATTAAATCACGATTATGGCCACGACTTTGTAATAAATGTATATTGTCCTGTGCATAAAGTTTAACGGCATTTATAAATTTGCAAATTTTTAATACTGGATTATTATAAATTTAGAAATAACCTTCTTCCCTGGTTACGTATAAAGGAAAGTAGTATGAGGTCGTAAATAGAAGTTAGTCAAATTGCAAATAAAACGAGCCACTGTAAGACTCGCGTCCCTCTAATCAAATTAACTTTTGATTGATAATCTGTAATTTAATGTGCCAATAAAAGCACGTAACGAGGCTGAATTTATTGAAAATTGTTGGCGCAATTTATTTATACGCGAGGTGTTGGGACCGATGGTTCATAATAATTTATCAATTGTTTGTCGATTAAGGAGCGCTCGTCGTTTCTTCGTTAATGGAAAAATGCATAAAACGAGTAAAGCACCTGCCTTCAGGAATATATAGGCGTATCTCTCTCGCTCGGTTTCTGCAGTTTCGCTGCACTGCGGCTATCATGACTCTTCCTATGCGGTTCGAGGCGACTTTGCCAGCTTCTCATTTGTACCACTTTCAAATTACATAAATATAATGTTCTACGTTAATATCAGTTAAATAAAACGCTGCGAAATATACCACAGTTTACGCCTTGTAACGCCATTTTCATTATTCAACATTTTTGCGCTGAATTCTGCCAACTTTATGGTCAGAATAATTACCGTTGACAAACGCCGTATTTATGCATCAAATAAACGTAACCGCAGGCGTTATAGAATTTATGTCTGATTTATGATTAGAATTACCGAGGGCAGAGTAAAAATTTACGCTTTTGCAAAGCACTTGACTCGCGAACTTTGCTCTTGACTACAGAAATTTGCACTCAATAAAAAATTATGCTAATTCAATTGCTTTGGCAAAAAAAAAAAATATACATTAATTGGCGTGCAAACGTCTTTATTCATTCAGTATTTAATTATCTTGGTTTAATTGTTGGTTGAAATTTAGTCGAATAAAGCAAATTCTACTCGTTCCAATTTCTCGAGTTTATTTATACAATGGACGATTGAGTGGGTTTATTTTCTAGCGAAATTCACGAGATAACGATTTTTTGAGCCGGAAAATTATAATTAAAACTTGTTCGTGATCAAGTACGACACGGCGCACGGTTAAGTACAGTGAAATTTATGGCGACGTAAGGAACCATTAAAGCATGTTGCCAAGTTCCCAAACTTGGACTCATGCCATGCATTAATTGTCTTAAATTAATTTTTACCGGATAAATCTCTAAATGAGCTTTTCTCTCATTGAAATAAAACCGTATACCGCTGCTAAAGGAACGCCCGAGCTCAAGAGAACCATCAACGTTCCACTAATAGCGAACTCAAGCTTCAGAAAATTTTCAAAGAAATATCCTTCGGTAGTAATTAAAGAAATTATAACTCACGGTAGAATGTTGTTTTACGTGGGTTTGCCTTGTTTTTATTACAATCGGTCTTGGAACAAAAGCAACGATAATCATCCAAGTATCGGTTGCTAATTAAACAGTGTAATGGTAATTTGTTCGTCGCCAGCGCCTCGGATGACGGTACTCGGCACGGTTGATTTAAGGAGCGCGCGTCTCTCATTTGTCTTCCATAGAAGCAATTTCCCCTATGGACTTGCGACAGCTCCTCGCCATACCTCCTCCGCCGTGTCTTTCCACGAAACCGTCTCCTTGTTTTGCACGCTCGACTTCCTCTTTTTGCCAATCTATATCTCATGCTGCTTCGTCAAATCGAACTTCTCGCTTTTTGCAATCAAAACCATAAGTTTCAATCATTTCAAGCCATTTTCAATTTCCCATAAATTTCATTTGATTTGAAAATAATTCTTTCTTTTCTTATTTCAATGATGACAAAAAATGACGATTGCAAAAGTTTTTGGATTATTTATATCGGGTATTTCGTATGGTCGTTCAACAATGTAGCACAATGCACATCAACCTTATGGAACATTTAAATGTCTTGGCACTCTAGATGTATGCTCGTGATACTTCATTTTTCTCTTCTTCTCCAGATTTTTTTTTTTTCTTTTGGTTTCTGTTTTGTTCTTGTTTTGCCTCCCGTCTTAATATATGATGCTCGACGGTAGTTCTCTTCCGCCGAGCGAGTGCTTCTTTATCCATCCCGGTTCTTCGGTAGCCCGGCTGGTTTTTTGGTAGCAGTTTGCCCGAGCGTGGTTGCGCTCCTTTGCCCCCCGGCGGCTCTCCTTATGCGAACGAAACGACAATGTACATTGTACCGAGCGGCACATGTAACTTAACATTTACTAAATATGCAAATCCCTACACTGTTTTTGTCATTCTTTTCAACGCCAGTGCAATTTTATCTTTCGTAGTTTCGAAATCTTCATTTATCACATTTTTTCATTTTCCTTTTATCATTACAGTAAAATGATTTTTGTCGATCACACCTGAATAATTTATAACCAAGACAATTTGTAAAGAATTTTAGCGAAGATTATTTCTGACGATTTTCTACCGATGATCGTTTATCTAGATGAAAATCGATTACAAAAAACTGAACATTGCGGTATTGAAAAAAAAAAAAAAAAGAGTATTCGCATAATAAATTGGTAGCCCTTGATTAAAAATGATAATATCCGAATGAGTTTTGAACAAAGTTGGAACGAGACAAGGGCTTAACTTGATTCCGCAGGAGTCAGTCTACAACGTGTTTGTATATTCTGCGAACCTTTCTGTATACATAGAAGCAGCTTTATATACGGGAGTTGTTACACAGTCACGTACAGACGCACACAGAGGCGCGGGAAAAGATCAACCGCCCCACCCACGCCCATCGCGTTTTAACCTGTTCTGCTTCTCTCGTCTCGAGCACCGGTTACAGGTGCCTCCCGGAGGCATTCCTCTCGCAGCCCTTTCCTTTCTTCGCCGCGGACACACACTGAATTTCTTGCCGGGGGTCTCTTTCAAGAATATATTCCTCGCGAATAGGGAAAGTACACATTTATTACCACAAAACAGATACGTATCTATAAATGCAACTTATTCCATTTATGCAACCTTCGTATCTCCCTCTCTAAACGGGAAGAAATAAAATTCACCTGACTTTAGTATATTAAGTTATATTTATGAACTTGTCTCTTCAAGGATAATAATAAATGATTTTCGAGACATTATCCAAGCTTCTGTATTATAATTTGGTGCACGTTCTTTTTTTTTTTTTTTGCAGGCCAAAAAAGATTGTTCGCTTATTAGTTATAATTTCTTACAACCTCAAAGGCTATACTTTTGTAGATTCGGTTTTTATGTATTTTGGACATTAAAGGCAAACAAAAAATATTTTACAAGAAAATATTCTTCGATAGTATTTATAATGTTTATAATTTACATTTAAACTAAACATAATATTGGTTGAAATATTTTTTTAATCCTATTGTAAAACTTTGTAATCAATATAAAATAAAAGAAAAAAAGGATAAATTGAAAAGGGTAATAGATTGTGGAGGCACCTTGGAGGTACGATAACCTTGGATCAATTTTAAAGGTACTCCGGTAGCTTTACGTGTGCGGTAGTAAATTTTGTTGTGAGCGAGCCAACAGGATTAATGGCTTCTCGATGAAAGAATTTTAGATTATTTAACATTTTTAATGAAGATAAGGATGCAATTAGGAGGAAAGGATATTAGAATAGTATATCAAGTTATCTTATAATTGAAATCTGTGGGATATTAATACATTCAATTACTTTGTAAGTCGTTCGGTGTCGGCTGTTAAAGATTTTCGTGCGATTAGTCTAAAAGCTCGTTTCCGGTTGTGTATTTGTGTTATTGAATAATTAAGCGCAAGAAAAACATTTTCGTCATTCCAGGACGCAGAAGCTTAGTCATTCGTTTATTTTGCAAACAGGAAAGAACCATTAACGGTGATTAACAAGTAATTGCCAAAGGGAAAGATAATAAAATTTCGTTTATAAAAGTACTTTTGAAACTTGAAAAAAAAAAAAAAAATTCATACGTTCACATTTCATCGAACGAGACTTTTATGAAGTCACGCGTTGTGAGCGCGACTTTACTCCACATACGCCCACGCCAGACTCGAGGGACCAGTTCCTCTCTTCGGTTTTTTCTCTCCGCGTTGTGGTTTTCTGTTTACGAGCCCCCTTTCTAAATTTTACGGCGATAATCAATGGCGTGCTTTCTCTCCTTCGGCGTATGACAAAATCTCGCGATAAGGCGAGCAAGAGAAGAAAAAGACCGCGCAACAGAACGAGGATGGAATTCGAGGAATCGTTAAAAAAGACGTCAAACGATCGATGTAATTGGTCGTGAATTCTGTTGGCAAAAATACCGTTTCTGATAAACAAAGGCAACGCGGGGTAAAAAGATGCAATTTGTCCGATCACGCGATATCATAAAAGTGATAGATCGAGTTGCGAAGGGATATTAATTAAAAATTAAAAATTGAACGAGTGACAAGAAAAGGAGCTCTCGTGAATTCGCGATTCACGATCGAGTCATTAAAGATCCGTCGGGATAGGATCGATACCAAGAAAGGCAACCGACATAGTCTACGTAATTGGTAAATGGAGCGACGTGGATCAACAAGTGCCGAAGGTTTTGCGGCGAACAAATTATTTAGATAAAAATGATACATTTTTAGTTACCGTTCTCTTTCAGATTATTACCATTTCGTTATTTTTTTGATATTTCCTACAGCGGAATAATTGTTTTTTTTTTTTTTTTTAAACATTAAATGTTTCACTTGAAATGTTATTACATGCACAAATAATATATAATACCCAAATGATTAATCTTAATTGTTGCACGGGAATGTCGTCACGAATACAGAAGTCGGGCATTCTTTGAATAAGCTGCGTCATTATTTTAATGAAGCGTAATAAAGTTTCGCCAGAAAATGGACGAAAGAAAAGGCGAGTGCGTGCATTAAAAAGTCGCGGCCTGACGTGCAGTCAAGCAAATCGTAGGAGGCACGTGGTGAACAGAGAAACGCGTACCGACAATTTCTGCGCAAGTGGTGAAAAAGATCGGGAGACAACTTGCGCGTACGGTAGTCGCTATTATAGGATCATTGAAGCAGTTAATGATCCTATAATACTCCAAGCGAGTGGCGGAAATCGATGAACTGTCGTAAATTCGTGTGAAATGATCTGTGGAGTAACATAATGGAAAATGTTGATAAATGGAGGAATAAGAGACAAAATTATTATATTTAATAACCGACGTTGCGCAATGCCACACGGAAATCATTCTGTCATTCGCCTGCCATCAGGAAAAAGAAATTAACTTTTTTCTTTTTTTCTTAAAGACTAAACTATTTTTATAGAGAGGCTCTATACAGATTTCAGAGGATGTATTAATGATGCAAATATAATGAGAGAAATTTTCAATTTATATATATGGATACTTTACAAATGTTTATAATTACGTTAAATTGATTTTAGAAGTGCGCTCATAATTTATCAGTTATCTATATTTTTATATAAAAAAAGAGAAAGAAAGTTAATGTATCATTTAAAAACTGACAGCGATCGTCTTTTATTATCCTTTGGTGTCTAAAAAAGTTCGTCTGATGGATTGTATCATCAAGTTTCGAGATACACATTTAATATTCAGATGGTCAATAAAATTTAGTTGTTTGTTAATAATATTTCTTCCACGATGACTGAAAACTCGAATGATTCGAAAACAGACTTTTTCCATAGTCTGTCTTTACATAATGATCAGGTAAACTGTAGTTATACAAATTCTTGTAGGTGACATTTGATTATTTATAACCCGTTGGATTCTATATTTCAAACTATATAAATGAAAGCTCACAGAACGAAGAACTACAAATTTAGGGAAATTAAAATGAATTCTTCTAAAAAATTGTATTTACTTAAGTTCGGTGTAATAATCGTATTTCAATTGACGTGCATTAGAAAGTTAGGTTATTCGTTTAGCGATGAAAATTTATAAATCGTTACTTTATTTATTGGTGTGAGTGATAATCCCTGTCTTCCTTTTTATTGAATGATTAATGAAATACTGAAACAGAATTTTTCATCGGTATATATAATTAATATACTAACTGCTACTTTGAAATGTCATTGAAATATTTAAAATGGAAGGATAGTAATAATAATATGAAACAAATATTACTAATAAAAGTAATTTATTTTTGCCTTCAGAAAGGAGAGGGAGGCATTACGGTGGTTGCCGAGGGAATCGTAGGCGGTAGACGGGGCCCAGGCGGCGGGTGCCGCGCATCCTCGATGACGATGGCCGAGAGCGCAGTAGAGGACGCCGCCGTTGCGCCACCGGGTCCAGCAAAACCGCCGCTATTATCTTGTACCAATAACAACACATTAACGGCCAACCGGAATCATCGCAACTCCCGCAAACGGAAACGTTTGTCACAGGTGGTTGACATACTCCAGGCCCACCGGAGTTCGCCGTTGAATTCAAAATTCGCGATCCGGTACGACGGCTCTTCATCTGTACCATCCGAAGAAGAAGAGGACGTCTTTGGCTCGCCGAGGTCAACATCCACAACAGCCACGGATGTTGGATTCCATCCCCTACGCGTGAAAGAGGAAGAGGAAACCAGCACGTCACTAGTAGACGAAGATAGACTGATCCACCGAGACAATAAAAATTACCTAGGAACCATCCAAAACGGAACCATGAACAACAATAATACTCAACATCACCACAACCACAGAAACAGTAACCATCGTCCAACTCCCATGTACACCGGTTGCAGCTGCATCCATTGTTCCTCGTCTCCCATGATGCTGCCTCCTTCCCCTGCTTCTCCATTAACACCCTTAACACCCCTTACTCCATTGACACCCCTCAGTCTAACTCCCCTCACCCCAGTATCGCCCTCTTCGTGCAGTTTCGAGCACTATCTACACACCAAGTACCTGCCAGATATCACCAGGAAAAGAAGCCACTCGGATTCTGACGTTCCCGGTTGGGAGAGGCCACCGTCTGCGGTCTCAGCCATGTTCGCTGGCACGCAGGTCATGTGGAACAATTCGCTGGAAAACGATTCAGCCAGTCCCCAAGACTCGCCATTGGATTTATCCATGAAAAGTCTATCCGCCATTGGACGACCACTTAGTACTCTTCACATCTTACCTCCTGGTTTGGTGACCAGGGGATCTGTGAGCGTTCCAGTTGTTAGAGGAGACGTCGCCTCTCCGACTACCAAGGAAAGCGTCGCGGTGAGATATAACTTAGAGGTTTCTCCAGTTGTAGAGGAAATGCCACCGGGTGCGGATGTGGCGTACGTTTGTCCGGTATGCGGGCAGATGTTTAGTCTCCATGACAGGTTGGCTAAACACATGGCATCTAGACATCGAAGACAAGGTGCCCAGGATTCCTCAGCTAAAGCGTACCTTTGTGATGTTTGCAAGAGAAGTTTCGCCCGGTCGGATATGCTCACGAGGCACATGAGACTGCACACTGGGGTCAAGCCTTACACTTGTCGAGTGTGCGGTCAGGTATTCAGCAGGTCGGATCACCTCAGTACCCACCAAAGGACGCACACTGGTGAGAAACCGTACAAATGTCCACAGTGTATTTATGCTGCGTGTCGTCGGGATATGATCACAAGGCACATGAGGACACACGCGAGGTACCTGGACGTCCAAACTCCCAAAAGCGAACCAAGTCCAGGCCAACCGGATAGTCCTACGTCCTTCCCAGTGCTCACCGGAACCTCACCCACCGTTGTAAAAATGGAATGACCAGGGTTTTCCATTTCACTTAGACTTAGCTGTTGATTACGTTCAATATCATCTGCTAATTTCAGATTCAGAGAGTAATGGCACAAAGGATGTTAGATTGTATCATGAACTTAGGTGACAAAATCCTTTAATTAATACAACTGAGTTCAAATTCTTTCATTGGGGGTTCGAAGTGAATAACAGTTTCTTTTTTTACATTTTCCAAATAATTGGAACGTTTTATTTTTTATTATTAATTAATAATTTCAAAATTCATTTTATATTGTTGTCATTATTAGAAAATTATACCTTGATTTTAATGGTATGGAAATAATTTTTGTTTCGATCAAAACAAATGCAAAAACTGTTTTTAATAAAACCAATCAATGGAACCTTTTGAACTGAATAGACATTATTTATTGGATAATCTTGAGGTCTGGAAAAATGTTTTCACAAAGAATCGTTGTTTTGAGTCGTCGTTGATACGTATTGTAACGTATCACAGATTTTACGTATGTATATATGTATTTATAATCGAGTAGGATTAACGAATATTGTTTATGCATTTGATTTGAACGTTTTTCCAGATTTTAAAAATTGAATGGGAAACAAGATTTGTCGAACAGCACACTTAAGTGCCTATCCATTTTGAGTAGTTAAACTTCATTGAATTTATATTTTTTGTAACAAAAATATATGATGACTCGTGCCCTTTTTTAGAAGAAGTTAAATAGGGTATTAACAAGTAGTAAACGTGTTCTGTGGGCAAATCGTCTTTCCCTTCATGATATTTAAATCGAAAGTTTATATGAAAAGGGATATGAGAGTTTCTTCCTGCTATTTAACTCGATATTTTTTGTAGCAAAGAATTAATCTTGATTTTGGAGGCAATACCTCATGTAAAGAAGGAGAATTTGTCATTGTTTAAAGACTACTTAAAGGTCAATTTTTCGGTCAGTACAAAATCAGTTGCGTTGACAACTCGTGAGACTGTAATTCTAAAACTTTTTACTAATATTTTCAACGCATAATGTTGATTCAAAATCAAGCGAGTGCTCTCATTCCACATCCCGAAGACTGTTTTACGACTCACGTTTGTGTTTGTTTATTGAAAAAAAAAAAAAAAAAAAAAAAAAAAAAAAATCGACCCCTCGCCATACGAAGGCAGCGTCGAACAGTATTATTACGATTCTTATCTATTTCATACATTGCTTTCTTTTTTATATTATCGTTTCACTCTTAACTCTCTTTCTCCTCTATCTTTGCTTTCATTTCTTCTCTTCCTTCATCTGCCATCGTCGATAAAGAAACCATCAAAGTCATATTTTGTCGTTTAAGAGATTAAGTACTTAAAGCAATTGACAGGCGTAAAATTTAAGCAGTTTTTCCAAACGACCTCATTGGCCAGTGATTTTTTGTTGTTGTTCAAATAGCTAATAACTTTGACCGTTTATAATATTTTTATTAAGCGTACAGCAGTAAGGCTGTTCTGGTTTATCGAATCGTGTGAAATTTTTTTTTGCGAAAGCTGCGAGGTATTATTTCGAAGACGTGCTGTTCTTCGAAATTTTAGACAATTTTGAACGATTTTTCTTCTGATTTATGAATCTTCGCGATGCCTCGTTTTGCTCATATCACTTTGCGACCAATCGCGCGGATGTTTGTTTACCATGTGCCAAGTTTCTACGGTCAGTCCCAAGCCAACTAATCTGTAACGTTTCTCCTACGATACTTTGTATTCAACGATGTACATACTCAGAAGAGCGCGCAGCGGCAGAAACTCTTTTTCGTTTTTTCCACGCGTACGCCAACGGCTGCTACGTCAAATCGAGGATAAACTTGAGCTCAATATTTTAAGACAGAAAACGCGAATGATATAAAAAAAAGTTGTTCCTAAATCTCGAACCGATTCGAGGACTCGAAAGAAAATCCTCGGTTTGACAGCACCAACTCAGCTCAAGCTTAAAACCATCTGTTCTCCTTCCTGAAAATCGTTCCGCAGACCGGAAACGACCTCGATTTTCACATTTTTCCGCGGTATTAAATCTACAGTTTATTATTAAAGTTAGATTATTTGTTGTGAATTCATAAAGTTTGTTTTTTCTATGAGACGTTAATTAAATATACTTAAGCCATTATGAATTAAGGAAAATATTGTTGTTAAAGGGCGTGTTACCATTTTGTACGTTTTATACGAATAAAGAGGAACGTTGAATGTTAAGATTTTATTTTGCCTTTTCTTATGAAAGACATCTTTTGATCTTTAATTATTCATTTTACGAAGTCTTCTGTATTCAAAAGTCTGAGAAGTTTTTTGTTATTTAAAGTAGTTTAATCTTAGACTTGGAGTACAATTATATACAGCGGAGAATAATTGAAAGTACCTGCACAAGTAAAATTGATATTACAAATTAGAGTAGAGTGTTGTGAATTTTAGAAATACGTTCACTTTTTTCAGTCATGCCGGGCATGGCAAGAAATTTAAAAGATCTTGGGCAACTCGTGACTTAAACGAAGGATCTTTTATTGGGATATTGAAAAACGTGAAAATCACAGTCAGATTTTCGGATCACTCGACGAAACGATTTTTCTCTGTGACAATAGTATCTTAAAATCTTTGCCAGATGAATTCACGATCTGCAAAATGCACTGTAAAAATCGTGGTTGTACGCAACCAAATCTCAATATAAAATGTCTTACAAAAATTGATTAATAATTACAAAAAATTGTATGCAATCGCGATTCAGTGCGGATTAAAACAAAAAAATCATTCACCTTGCCATTACTTATGACGGCTCGTACAGAGTATACTCAATGAATAATAGTGGCCATGTTGGCTGAAATAAATAAGCGATTATACGTGATACATGAAAGAAATTATATATAATATATATTATTACGTTAGTTATAATAAGATTTGTTAATTAATCTGCGACAAATTTCGTCAATGCGATCTGTATATTTTTGTACATCGAGGTCTAGGAACCTCCTGCATTTTGTGGTGTATAAAATTCATGCATCGAGACACCAAGTGAGAGATTTCAAGGAAATCAATGTTACGTCTGGATTTTGAAATGTGCGTTTGAACAAAATTTTTTTTATTCTTCTTATATTGTGCTATATTGTGCATTTTCAAAAGGATAATGATAAAAATCAAATATAATTTCTACCAATTTGTGACCAATTTTTCGATTTGTATTGAAGAGATCTGCACAAATTAGCACAGCATTTTATGCCTCAAAAATTTCTTGTAATTATTCTTCTAATGTTTAGAATTACATTTACGATAACATTATTGTCGACATTTCTATTATCAACTATTCGTTATGGTTATTATTATCATTATTATTAATATTATTAATATTATTCTATTATTATTATTATAATGATTATTATAATTATTAGTATTATTATTATTCTATTATTCATATTAATATTATTTGGCTAGTTATGTTGTTAAGTGACTAATCATGTTTAACGCTTCTATTATTTATTTTGTTATCCCTTTTTTCAATGGAGCCCACCAGTTTTCCGTCGAAGCTCGAGTTCTTAATTCTTTTCTATACTTTTTTGTTTTTGTTTTCATGAAGTTATTATCTTCCTTTTTTACGAATTATGTTTCGGGGACGAGTCATTTTTTTTTTTTTTGTATATGTAAGAAAGTCGCGATATATTTTTTTATGAAGTGGAATTGATTTTTGAGAAATTCAAAATCTGTTGGTATTTGTAGAAGAGCGTTGTTTGGCAAATGTCGAGGAGAGAGACAAAGTAATTGTATTTTCACCCTCTGGTGATTCCGTGTAAATTAATTATTATTGGCGATGATTGTGTACGTTAATTTATAATTTATGTTGTGTTTACGAAACTTGCCAGAATGAAAGAAAAATATAATTTTTTGAACGAACAAATTCCACTTGTGTTTGGGCTTTTGTTTTTTTCATTTGCCTTATCCATATCTTTATTTCCTGTTGATTGGGTTTATTTTCTCTGTTTTTTTTTTTTTTTTATTTGTTACTATTCTGCGATTTAATTATATTTTTCTTCTCGTTGAAATTTTAGCATTTGATTGAAAAATTAATATAAAGTTGTGAAAGCAATTTGTGCCTTGAAGCACCATGAGCTCCGAATGTTTCCAAGGAATATAAAAACGACGGAAAGTCTTGCGTGCCAACGTATCAGACATATCAATTTAAGGCTGAAAGAACGAAAACGAGTCGAGGAAAAGTGTTAAGGAAATGTCGCATTTTTACTTAGGTACTTTTTCTCGGTTGATGTTTTATACTTTATTGCATGTGAACGAGTTCCAGTGTATACGCGAATGAGTGGTATAAATCACTTGATTACAAGTACTGAAGAAAGTAATCATAACATTCATTATGATTCGTTATATCGTCGAAATTTATGGAAAATTTTATTGCTATTACAGTGCGGTGTAAATTATCGTAGAAAGTTGTTTGCAATGATCAAAAAAACAGAATAGGTCCTAATGGAGCTACATATTTATGGCAATGCAACAAAAATTAATCCCAACATTCAGACAACTATTAGATTCAATAAAATTCAGAATATACTTCTTATTAGAATTTGAAAATGATCATTATGCCAAAAGAAATTCATTCCTCTTCTAAACTTAAAAATGCCTTAAAAATCTCAAGTATGATAAATAAAAATTCTCCTAATCATTCCAAATATAAATCATCGGAAATAATTTTGATATAAAAAAGTGAAAGAATTCCTTATACAAATTGTAATCAAGATGATTTTAATTGAACATAAATTCGTAACTTAGAAATACGAATATAAATTAATAGTAATCTGTAAATACTTTTGCAAAATTGAAACAAATTTAATAATGATAAGACATTTTCGAGCTTGTTAATCTATAAAATTATTTAATTACGAATTTAAAC
>JABFQA010001756.1:0-12812 GCA_022817065.1 Probaryconus sp. ZL-2020 | reverse complement strand
AAAAAAAAAAAAAAAAAAAAAAAAAAAAAAAAAAAAAAGAGAGGTCACAATGTTAGTCACTGGACAAAAGAATTTTTTAATTTAATTTCACGAGAGATAGTTTTTAATCGTCGAATGAAAAATTATTATTGTCCCACTGGTATTTGATAAATTAGACCAATTTGTAAAGCACAATGTATAAATAATTTTCCATCCCCCTGGTTTATATGATTTATATATTACATAAGATAATTTATGATTCCGGGAATAAATCATGAGTAAACTAATTGTTCGTGTGATTCGTTGGTTTATCAATGTCGTCATTGATTTGTTGCAAAAATAACGCCGGCTTGTCAGAAATTCTGTTAAGCCACTCAAAATCGAATGACATTGCGTGAATACATGAATTTGCAATATAAATTAACGAGCTAACGTGACGGCATTCATTGATATTGGATGGAGTGAAGGCAGTTACAAAAGGACCGTTCGACGATCTTCCTATACATTTTAATGTCGGTAAAACTGGAGTGCTCCATTTATTTTTCAAATGCCTTTGCCCGCTTCTCTTGTAGGTTACCGCGTATGTAACGGGGAGAGAAGCTTATGTATTGTGGGCACATAAATTTCATATAAAATCGCGAATGGATCCCATGCGGCACCTTGTCAGATCCCAAAACCCCATCCACAGTTACATAAAAGCAAACTACAAATATCAAGCGTTGCATATTAAATCAGAAAGGCACTTCAATTAGTTGTTTCCTTATTCTCCGGAATGTGCAAAAAAATCAACGCATTGATTTCTGAACACAATCATTTTTCAAAATTTGCAAAATCTCAGTTCACTAAAGATTCGGCAAATTCTTTTTGTCAAATGTCTTATGCACAGAAAAAGTTTTGAATTTGAATGCGCTTGAAACAGATTTGAAAACAATGTCATTTGAATGAAATGCGAAAATTTTTGCGAACGATCTGGAACGTTAATTCGCGCCATTGACAGTAACCGCGAATGGTCGACGAGCTTAAACGAACTAATTGTATTAAACGTTGGAAATGTTTTCGTTAGAAAATTTCGCCGCAGACGTGTAGTTGGAAAACATAAATTAATGGAATTTATGTATATATAAATTTCGGTTTTGTCGATGGTTTCGAATGATTTTTAAAGGAGGTTTTGGAAACACACTTCGTACACATACGTAAAATGTAGATGCAGGTAAACCGCCCCGGCCGCAAAGCGAACTAGATTTGTTCGCAAATCGATTGAATCCTGTACGCTCCAAACGCATTTCACTTCACAATCGTTAAATGGTTTTGAACGTTTCCCCAGTTTTGTGTTATATTTGTCAAAGTACATATGTTTCTTTTCAGTCCGCGGGTATAAATCTATTGCGGCTCAATATTTATTTTTTTATATATTGAAACCATTGAATGAAAAACGAAAATCATTTAACTCAAAATTTAATTTTGTCCATTTTCGAAAGAAATTATGATACGGAAAATGCGCGTCCGTCAAATTTCCTTGTTTCTTTTGATCAATGTAATTTCGTATAATTTTTTATCGTTTGATTTTCAAATAATATAAAAAAAAAAAAATTAAATTTTCTATCGTAAAATATTGTGAAATGCAGTTCGTTCAACCGAGTTATAGTTGAATCAATTGAATGTATATTCCGAGAATATTAAACGAACTGATATTAAATGAAACATCAAAATCCTCTCCGCAACAAATATCTGTATACAGTGGACGACGGTGTCATGTAAATACGGCGATTGTTCTTTTCTTGCTGCTACTTGCTCGTTCTTTGTTTCGAGTGGCCATTGTTCGACTTTTCTTCCCGAGCTTTAACAAATATTTTTTGCAAATATTCCCGCGAGAATGCACTATCTCTCCGTTCATTTATCATCGTTTATAAAGGTTTTATTACAAATATTTTCCCTCCGGAAGAATAGAAAATTCGTTTTAATCCTGATTATCAGACATTCTTTATGAACTTTTGTTGACTGGAATTTATTATTTTGACATAGCATAGGACAGATTTTTATATTTAAGCCTGCTTTCATTATTTTGCATACTCAAAGCAGATTATTTAAATATAGATTTTCGAAAAAACCGTTTATTATATTGCACTAATCGAATATTAAAAAAAATGAACTGAAAACTAAATTTTCAGTGATGCAAATAAATATTCGGTCAGACATCTCGATTATTCGTTAAAACCTGTACTTTTTTATCATTAATTACGTTATCTTTACAATAACATGATAATTTCGAATTACAATTACACAAATATACAACGTTAAATGCCATTTTAAACAATTTTGAATCTCCAAAATAACTTTATAATTAATACATACTAATCGTTAAAATGGAATATAACATTTTATTTATTTACACACGTAAATTAAATTCAGGCCATAATATTTAATAAACATTATTAAATTCAATAAATATACTGAATGTAATGCCTTCGTTTTGTTGGTTAAGCTCTATTTCGTGCCAGATTACAAAACACAATCGTATTTTGATGATAATTATCGTAAAGCTCGAAACAATAAATGCGCGTCAATAAAACAATCGTAACCGAAAAAACTGTTACCATTGTAAACTAAAGTTTAACATTTCCGACATTATATTAATTTATTCCAACGCTATTAAATAAATCCTTAGTAAGAGTTACTAATTTAATCTTCGGGCGGTAACATCGAATTCAACGAAATTTTTGATAAGAGAAAATTCCTGTACATCGTTTTAAATGCGCTGATATATGTTCGCGAAGCTTTTTTGTAACTTCGTTCCGCATCAATTTTTAACAAAGTAACATCCTTTTGCTGAGGAAAAAAAAAAATTATATACACGTGGAAAAATGTAACGAAGTTAATTAAAATTTTTACCCCGGAGACAGTTTAGTAGAAATACACGCGCAGTTATAAAAAGGGAAGATTTTCTTATCGGAAAATTTTTTTGCGCCATGAAATATTGTTCCGTTGAAAAGTTTTTGAAGAATATTTATTATTTTCATTGGAAAAGTCAGTGTTATTCTTGGGCCTAGTTATAACGCGAGAAAATGTATTTCCGCCACGTCTGGTTCACGTTCTAAATATAAGGAAGTGAAATATTTTCGACGAGAATTGACCGTATCGCAACATCAAAAATAACTCTGTGAATTTAAATTTGAATCGAATCGAATTGAACAACAATCTGTAACGACTGAATTAATTGTAATTTCATTAATTTGTAATAATGTAAAAAATGTAACGAATTGTAAAAGCGGTGTATTTATATGATGTCAGGGCAATGGAGTTTGAAAATAGCTGACGGTTGTTTGGATATTTATGAATTGATGATTTCGTGAATTTAAGTGCATTGTTTATCGCTAACTGTTTGTCAGATTAATCCCTTGTGAATGTTGCCGTGTGAATGCACGTCGAAGCAGATTTAGTGAAAATAAATGCAAATTGACGTAGAAGCCATTGGTTCGAAATGCCATCGCCAACTCATTCGTCATGTTCTATATCCTTATGTCTGTTGAATCACATCAAAGAAATGGCTTTAAATCAGAAAGACTTTATTCCAAACATAATGCATTATTAATTCCATTGAATCAAAAATTATTTCAGAAAAAAAAAAAACATCCATTAAAAGGCGATGTCAAATTCGAACATATCCCATTTAAAATCCACATAATTTTTAATGACTTGTTTCGCGATGACTTTGTTCATGAAACTGTGAGTCCATCGTATAATGGCTCAGACACTTAATTGCCGTAATATCCATAAATTCGCGGGAAATTCGAGTTTTTATCGACAAACGATTACGGCAATCGATGACAAAAAAAAAAGAAAGTATAAAACAAGAATACAACAAAAAAAAAATAAAATTGATGCTGGATGATGAAGCCGACTAAATAGGCATATAAGGGGGATCGGGGGGGGGGGGGGTGCGGGGCACGGCGGTACACGCGGATAAGTTGGACGCACAGAATACTGGAATAATATCGTCGGTGCCGATTTATTATTGGCGCGGCAAAAAATCCATGCATATTCGGTCGCGCATTATCTTGAATTCAATCGCGTTTCCACGAGGTTAAGCGTGAAAATTGCGTATGCAAATAACGTGTATAAATTTTTCCACGGATCGTAAGCAAGGCACGTTGTAACGTACACTGTACGCTGCGTAAAATTGCTACGGATCCACTTCGGAATTACGAATATCGAGTTTCCTTGGAAATAAATGGAAGATTAGTTGTTTGAAACTCAAGAAAGATGGCCAATATTTAATTGAAAACATCAACGTCGGTAATTTATTTTCAAAACCAAGCGGTAAACTGGAGTTTAAGAGCCAGTGCCTATCTCAACAGATTTTTTAAATGCAGATTGAAATCGTGTCGCTTTAATCGCCGCTGATATTTTCGTGGTTATAAAATTATTACAATTTTCATCTCAAAGAAAATTGGAGCAGGTCGTCTGTTGGCATAAAAATTGCATCGAACAATATTTAACAAAACATTTTGTAAAATATTCATTCAAACGTGTTTATTAATAAGTGTCAAACGATTAATAACTGACCAAAATGAAATCACATAAAATTCATAAGACATACATAAAGAAACGTGTTAAAAAAACACAACTGTTTAATTAAAAAAAAAAAAATTTTTTTAAATGATTTTCCAAAGAAATTTGTGCGTCAACTCAGAATCCAAAGACGCACACGAATGTAAAGTGGAATTCATTCTTTCACGAATTGAAAAAATATTTATACTACGATATAATATTTATCCAATGTAGAGACGTTGTTTGTGATTCCGACTATTGAAATTGGTTTTTCCCTGCTTTACTGAGCGCTGTGTTTAATTGAGGCGCTGCAGCGAAGAAGCGATTTCGTTTACTGTTTACTCGAATATAGAGTTTTTCTTGCTTTGTAGTCACTCGAGGTTGCGGGGGGGTGCGGGGGAACGAAACGATCCTTTAGACTTCAGGCTCAGTGTATCTCTTAATAGTCTGCTGCACGCCTTCAATGGATACTTTTTTCTGAAGAGCAATTTGTTGCTTTGTATGCCTCGTTCTTCGCAATTTTGCAACGACAGTTGCCAGTCTTTTTTTTTTTCAATTTTATGTGAGACAATTGCCTAGATATGAACAACATTCCGCAAAATATGACGTCTTGAAAATGGGGTTAAATGAGTGAATTCAACGAAAATAAATTGTCTTAAGTAACTATTAATTTTTTTTTTTTTAAGTGTAGTGAGAAAAAGAAACAACTAAAAATTACCATCTTTTTTTTGTTAAAATTTGCTAACTATATTAGAAAAGATATCAATTTTTCCCAGAAAAAGATGACAATTTTTAAGGGAAAGAACTTTACCAACAGAGATGGTAATTTTTCTAAAACTTTGTTCTTTGTGCAAAATAATTTTATTTTTCTTTTTAAATAAAGAAATTGCAGGAATAAAGAAATTGCATCGTTCTCGAAATAAACAAATTGCTATCGATAATTTTGGTAATAGGTCGTATATACTCCTTTAACATACTTCCGGCAAACGTTCAGCGGCACCACCAAACACCCGCAGTCTCAAATCTCCTAATTGTGTTCCCGTTTGATGCCGGGTACCGATACCGTTCTCAATTATGATAAATTGCATATAATTACGCAAGGTAGCATATTCAGGGGGAGCATGTACTTTATCTACTTGATAACGGGTTGCCCGTAGGAAATCGTGGAAGGGGAAGCAAACGATTTGCATGAGACCAACTTAATCAGTGCCAACACCTTGTAGGTCTGATATATTTTTCGTTGTAGCCTTTTTTTTTTTTTTTTTTTTTTTTTTTTTTGGCGCACGGCATTTCGTTGCGCGTCCTGTGAAAAAATGTTCGATGAATATCGAAATCATTGTCAAGTGAAATTCGGTCCGATTGTCAGGTTTAGATTGATATTTGAATTATGAATGGGTTGGGTAACAAAAATTTTCATTCCATTCGTGTCACTCTAAACGATAATGAATCGTCAGATTGACGCTCAGATAAAATTTGTAATTAATGAATTTCGTCACGATTCGGTGTTTATATGTATTTGCATAATGGGGAAAGAAGTTGAATTTTCTTCTTTTTTTATTTATTTTTTTTTTTTTTTTGTTAATGCACGTCAGAGTTTTAATAAAATAATCATAGGTTCAACGATAAACAAAAATTATTTCCTTCTCTTTATACGTTAAAGCGAAAAACCTCGTTGAAAAATAAAACGTACAATTTGATGGAAGTAAAATGATTCGCAAATGGTTCTCGTAAACAAATTTTGTAAATCCATTGAAGTTAATTAAGAAATCTCAGTAGAAAAAGTTTTCTCCTTCACCTCGGTTGTTGAATTTCAAAGGGCATTGGAAATCATGTCTATAAACTGAAATAACCTCTTAATGGTCGTTTCAATTATGAAGCACTATTACATTTAATTATCTTGTATATTAATGCATCTATGAAGCATATTAAGGCAAATTAAGTGAGATTCACTTTCATTTCGCATAAAAGCCATTTGAATTTGCGAAAATGTTATCAGAATTCATTTCTGGATTATTATTAATTAAAAACATTCCCCGCGGGTATGAACTTAATATGCGAATAATGTTGCATTATTAAAGAGTTACGAAGAGGATACAGAATGAATACTTATGTGTCCCTTTGATTACTGCAAATTTAACATTATCTTCATATTTAACTTCAGAATAATTTCTGAAATTAATTTAAACGACTCTCAAAATCATAGTAGATTCATTTTACAAACCAAAAAAAAAAAAAAAAAAATGTGTTATCCGATCAATTTCTTAATTTGAAACACATTTTGAAACATTCTGAAGTGGCTTTGGAACGGTATTAAAATGAACGGAAATTAGAATCCATGTAACGATTTAAATTTCAAAAATTATTGCTCAAAAGGTTAACATTAATTTCGCCTTCCTGAAAAAGCTTAAAGAGGATAATGCGCTAAAAATTGTGCACTCAATTTTTTTGCGCCACCCTCACAACAAGTGAGCATCGTTAATTATTCTTCGTCTGGCGTGTTTCTTGTTGAAAATTTTTACTCGGTAAACAGTTTCTTGCTTACATTACCATTGCATCGTAAACAATCGGAGTATATCCACGTGTTAACGGCGGTACTTATTCCGGAATAACGAGAGGGAATATTTCTTTTCGTTGTTTTGCACGGCTCGTCTATTAAAGCGAATTGTACGTAACCGCAATAAAAATTGCAAACTGTACTACATTCGAACCGACGAGATTGAGGGGGGCAGGGGAGAGGGGTGTTTGGAAATAAGGGGGAGGAAAGCATTTCCACGGATGATGATTTCTCGCTCGAAAGACTGTGCCGTTCGTCCGAAATAATCTGCGAGCCATCCGTCGCTTTGCAATTTAACTGGGTTCCCGGCAATATTTTGATGTCACTTTATACGACGTAACTTGGCACGTCGTGTCATCGCGAATATTGGCGCCGCCTTACGGAGATTCACATTTGCTGGAATTCGCAAAAGGGACGTTTCGCGTGCGATAATAATTCAGTTCGTTAAAGAGCAGTCAAAAATCACGGGAATCGACGAGAAGATTTGTCAAATAATGTTCGTGTTGTTTTTAAATACATTTTACAATGTATCTGAAATTTGCAAAATGAAAAACTTCACTACAAAAAGCAACTTGAAGAAAGAATTTGCGAAAGGAAACTTAAAGATTAGATTGCAGTTAGATTGTGCAAATTTTTAGAAATGATTGTATTCTTTTTTGCAATTATCGCATATTTTGCAAGTGTATTTTAAATTGTACAAACTGTTGATTAATAAACGTGTTTTGTTGTTTGTTCACAGATACCGAGGAAATGAAGATATCGAGAATGAGTGTTCCCGAAACAGTGAAAGTTGGTGACGTGGATTACATAATATTGGATTGTGAATATGACTTGCAAAATGAGTCGACCAAAGGTTTAGTGATAAAATGGTACCTCAATGAGTTTGAACTGTTTTACCAATGGATTTACGAACACCCCCCTCTGGCATCTGAAAAGGCACAGAAGTACATAGACTTGAATTACAACGCAAGTGAGGATAACTATACGATGTATCGAGCCATGAAATTGAATAATCCGGACATCGAACTTACGGGCGAATATACGTGCCAAGTATCCACTTTTGCGGACGAAGACACCGCGTCAGCTAAAATGACCGTTTATTGTAAGTACATTGATTTTTCAAAACATCTGTTGACGCTTTCAGATATTCCAAACGAAAATTAGGATTCTCTTTTGGACGAGAGAAAAGTAATAAAAAATTGGAGTTGAACATACTCGGGATTATAAGAACGTATATGTGGTTGTCATTTTCAATTGTTGATGTTCGCCGAGACGATTTTTTATTCAGCAGTGAATCAAGAAATAGATTTCCTCGAGTGTATGCGAAGGCATTCGTCGACGGTACACACCATAAAAGCATTTATATGACTGAAGTAGGTCTTCGCTGTTTATGACGACATCTAACGCGGAGTTTATGATTGTCCCTAGTAAATATTTCAGATAAAATATATTTTTCACATTATCATCCGAGACATCTAGAAGGTTCGTGACTAAAGTAACGTCAAATGGGGTATTTTAAGATTTCCTTCCAGAGTCATTTTTAAACAATAACTACGTTGGAAATTTGGATTTAAGAACCCAGGGGAAAACTATGGAAATATCTATCCGAAAATGTATGTACAATATCTCGCAATAACCAAGACAACAATTTCTCTATAATTGGCTTATTCAATTTATGCTAAAACCGCGACAAATAAAATCACTAATGAACAAAGTGTCGCATACATTCCGAAGGGAGGGGAAAAGGTTGAAATTTTGCAAATTAACATTCCCTTTAATAAATAAAGCAATTCAAAATGCTAAATCCGTTCTACTGCGATGCTCTGGTAACAAATGCATTATTCCGTCGCGTTCGGCTTACGCAAACGTGGTGACCCGCGTTGACTCTTTATCCGACATTATTCGCAGTCCTTCCTTTTAATTGGGATTTCTACGATTCAACCCATGCGACTGCCAACACGACGTAGTAATTGAAAATGACCGTTACAGGCGCTCGTTTCCTGAAATGAGAAAGCTCCGAGCTAATTTCAACGTTTGAAAAATCAAACGAGACTTTTCATATGCGCTGAGACTTGAAACACCGACGAATGAAAAATATTACAAATAAGAAACGATTGTGCAAATTCTTCCTCGAATGGCAGTGACCAAAAAAGAACAAAAAACAGTTCCAGTTCGATGTGCAAATGATCTTCGCCTTGATCCGCAATCTTAATAAACTGCATTAATGCGAACAATGTTATGGCAATAACGCAGAATATGCGAGGTATTTTGCTTCTTTTTTTTTTTTTTTACAGTACGTCATACAAGTAACTGCCTCATCGTAGCTCGTGTACTTTATACGTTTCCTTTCCACCGCAACCGTAAGTTCCCAAAAATAAAAGTCCTCGGTTGTAATAAAATGAAGTAAAAGAAGCCCGAAGGAAGGTTCCGCATTGTCGCGGTAATGCAGCAGTGCATTCCACGCCACGCGGTCTATCCATTACTATTACATTTTTATTTGCGCCGCACGTGCTGAGCACAAAATGCTCTTCTTCCAACTTTCCTTTTTTTCTTCCTTTTTTCTTTTTCGCAGATGTCGGGCCATTCGCCTAGGTCTACGGTAGTATAGCAAAATGTATCGATTCTGAAGCAATGTATGTACTTTCTGCGAATATGAATTTATGTATGTATGTATGTATATGAATATGTACATATATTTACATGCAACTACATGTGTACATAGTGAACGATGCGTGACAGTACTAGCAATTCTTTTTGGCTGCTACTTTCGGCATTGAGAGGCACTGATACATGAACTAACTTGATGGCCAAATTTTTAGTTAACCCTTGACAGTTAAAGTAACAGTGAGTTATAATTTGGAACAGCAGTTTCCTACGGAAATGGTCAATATATATATATTTCGATATCAAAATCGATGTTCACGTTGTTGTAACATTAACTGAAATTGACCTAACTTTCTGAAACCAATATAGATAACCATTTTCTATTTGGTTATCGTAAATACACTATTTGGTAGCCCATAAAATCAACTCGAGCAATTTGGCAACTGCAAATTTTACCGCCTTGTTATTGACTGTATGATTTACACGCACTTAAAGAAATTCTGGCAATTAATACAACAGTGCCACAGACTGGTTTAATTTCAAAACTTGCTTCTACGATTATCATGTCTTTGAAAAGCGTTGAAGTTTCCACGTCGAAGATGTCACGACAATAATCTTATTCAATAAATCATTAATGTCATTAAAATAGGGAATAACAAATTTTGAAAGACACGATTATAAAATTACGCTAAAATCAATATCTTTTTAAATGTCCCTGATTATTTGATACATTTACAAGACTTAATAAAACCAGCCGAAACAATATTTCAAATCCCCCACTAGAAACCTCATAATTCCTCTTATCCATGCGATATTTTTTGAACCCACTAAAACAAAGAAGCCACGTTCGCAGTTAATAAACATTTTTCGATCGAAAGTTTACGATGGCCATAATTCTTATCAATAAACAAAACGCTTGCATTTCCGGCGACCAGCGTTATCGCAACGCAACGGCAATCTTGAACGAACATTAAAGCGGAGGTAACTGCAGGCAGATTTTTCTCAGAGGCGTATAAATTGCGGTCGCGCAATCTACATCTGTGAAATGCCCCCATCTTTTCTGGACAGAGGGAGGATGGTTGGGGAAATAAATATATGATCGTTTGGAGGCATTCGCGTTGCTCGTTAGGTCGCAAACAATGCTGGTTTAATTATTCACTCCTTCAGTGCGCCACGAAGTACTTTGAGTTGAGGGCCCGTATGAGCGAACGCACGTCGAGGGAAATTGAAACTGTAAACTCCACCATATTTACTGATAATGATTAACTGTGTCTCCTGTTATACAAAAGTTGATGATTCAACCTGAAGTTGGCAGCTTAAGGTTCACTGATTAATATTTATTACGCATGAAGTTGGCAATAATAAGGTTTTCGAACAGAATCGATGGTTGCGCCAATTTTTTAAAAAAAGTTTATAATTCATTCTGAAGTTGGCAACGTAAGATTTTGACCGTTATATTTTTTTTGTTGCCTGAAGTTAGTAGTTTTTGTGTTAAAAACAAATATTAATGTTAAAAATGCAATGTCCTACTGATTTTCATTGAAAGAATCAATGAAAGAAAATTTTATGATAAATATGATTAATTTTTAAAGTACAATTTCTGTTAGAGAAAAGGGAGGGAAGGGGTTAATACGAATACAGGTAATGTGATAAAATGACCACGTAACCGGGCTCGCTATCACTGGCGCGTCGATGTTACGCGATAATAGTCGCGCGGTCATGCGGTGGTCGGCACCGTTGCGCAGTTGAAAATTTATCATCGACACGAATTCACCTCGTGTATATTTAAAGACTAATAGAGCTCCGCGAAATTCAGAGCGAACGCGCACAGTGGCGTTTCATTACGAAGCCGACTTCAGCGGTCGGGCGAAGTTTCTCGTAATTGTGCGGACGTTGATGTAAATTCAATTGTTAATGCATTTTCAATATGATGGACTGACCGCTGCTCTCGTTGACTGTGTCCATATATATAATTTTTTTTTTACTATTTTCTTTTTTTATTTGTTAAATTGACGTCAAAATTTATTGTTTGCGTTTCGATTACAATGCCGTGTAAATATTTAACCCCACGTCGCGGAGAACTCGATTAAAAGTGATAAAAATTTATTTTGACGTTTTTATTTTGGTTTTATTATATGATTGAGTCGTAACAAAAAATTGCAGTCGTTTTAATTTATTTCGCAAACGAGAAATTGGGTTTTACAGGCAATGCGAGAACATCGTAGACAATTTTCGAAATTTCTCATTTTTGGTCCCAAGATCCGTAATCCAACTATTCAGAATAGTTTCTACTGAGGGGGAATCCCTATAAAGGGTTTCTCCAAAGGTAGTTTTAAGGAGTTACTTCCACAGTGGAACGTCAATAGGAAGATTTTGAAAACCTCTTTAGAGGAACTAGTTGACGTACAGAAACTCTTCTTAAAGGGACTTTTATTGAAAGATGTCTATTTGGGTCTCTTTAGAAGGATCTCCATAATAGAACCCGAACAAAACGATCTCTCTAGGAAATCCTTCATACCGTATCATCTCGTTTTACAAATTGTTTCATTTCCATAAACACACAATCGTATATCTAACGAAAAAATATACATAATCCCAAGCGATTGAACCTCGAAACAAGGATTAATTTCCACCAACCAGGCACATTAAAAATAAACAACCATAGAAATATATATAAAAAAAAATCTGAATAAATACAATATACCATTAAGCGTAATGAATGAATTCCTGAGCATCAATCGTCTTCTGAATAATAAAAGACAAGACAATGGATAAAAAAAAAAATAGGAACGTAATCGTACGTCGAATCTCTTGTCATAAAGCAGACTGAGTGGCTCGAAGGAAAAAGAAGGAACTGTCGACGAATGAGTCTTAGTTTTCGCGAGAGAGCAGGGAAAAAGATAAGGCACCGACATTTCCGGTGGCAAGTGAATTTGTTATCGGTAAGGCGCGCCGAGACTGATAAACGTAGTCGGATGTTTTGTCGTGCGTGCGTTTGTCAGGAAAAGAAAAGCAAAATTAAAAAAAAAATAGACGAATAGAATTCCGAGTTTCTGCAAATATGTAAATACGTCCGAAAGTGTCCTCTTCCTATTTTTCTTTTTTTTTTTTTTTTTTTTTTTTGTTC
>JABFQA010001755.1:0-12813 GCA_022817065.1 Probaryconus sp. ZL-2020 | reverse complement strand
TTTTAAAATATCTTAACAACTATTCTTTTCTATTCTAATGTTTAAATACATTTCATGTAAAAATATTAATATATTTAAATATGTAATTTATGAATAGCTGGAATTTCATCAGCTGCACCTATTGCTCCGTTAAATGCAACACCTGCTCCAGTAGATGCTTTTGGCATGACAACTTCAATACCGATGGTACAACCAATATCAACTGGAACAACTGCTGCTTCAGTTGTGGCACCAACTTATACAAGTAATTAATTTCACATATATATTCTATTTAACCCGGGAGTGGTCACGTTCTGGTTTTTTCCCCGCCCTTTTTAGTTTTTCGCATTTTTGAGCCACTTTTTTTCCCGAACCACTTTTTTTAAATTCAAAACGCATTTAAAAGGGGGAGTTGGTCGATTCGATCGTTACGCACCCACTGGCGTATGTAAAAAATCGATACACATCGATACACTTTATGTAGTGTTCTCATTACTCGTTTTCATCACTTGACTTCAAAACATTAGATTTATAATCACAATTAAATTCTGTTTCATTTATTTCATTACTTTATATGAAAATGTGATCTGTGATAGTCTAAAAACCCAAAATTACAATTACATTGTAAAGGGTTCGGCAAGATTTTATTTTGTTATCTCCTAAAAAAACCGTGTTCACCTTTTTTTTTCCCTACAAAAAATCCTCTGTTTCTCTTCTAAAAAACAACAAAAAGATATGATATCATTTGTAGGCAAGACTCTCAAATTATAAACTACACAAAAAATACTGACTCCCCCCAAAAAAAAACTAAAAAAAATTTTAAACAATTTTTGCCGATATATTATAAAGTATAAGATCGGTCTTATATTTTATAATATATCCGCAAAAAGCGTCAATAAAGTAAGCACCCCCACTATGTCCAAATTAAAAAATTTTTAGCTGAGAATTTTGGACTTATTATGGACTAATTGTGGACCAAGTTCAAAATTTTTGGATCAACCCATATTTTTGCAGGGCTTTTAAATAAGATAAAATATCTGCACCATCACTTTCGATAGAATACAATTCAGAACAGGAACTCTGTATTGTAAAATTAGAATTGAGAAATATTCAGTATCAGTGAATCGTAATTTGTTTGAAAATGTAATGAAATTCAAGTCTTTTTAAATTGTTTTTAATAGCAATCTATTCTATCCTATCGTTTTTCAGTTACTGGGTTGTTGATACTTTGATTAGACTTCAAATTATTTACGCTGAGAAAAAGGTATTTGGACTATCAATGTATATTGTAGGAAAAAAATCCAATTGTTGTATTGGAATTTTTTGACAGATTATTGACATTAATGATAAAATCATAACAATAATTTCATACTTTAAAATATCACCTAAATATATGTTAATTTTTCCAATAGTTATAGCAAAAATTTTGCTAACTACTCGTATAAATTTATTCATAAATAGCAATTTTTTGTTTATATTAGGTAAAAAATAAAAAAGTAAACCTTCTTGGATCTGATTCACATAGGTTCTGGCAAATTATATATGCACTGTTTTCTCAGTGTGTTCGTTTTTTGAGCATTTTGTCGATTAAGTGAAACGAATGTTGAATATAAAATGAGGTCACTAGAGTTATCTTTAATACCGGTCTCAATAGCAATGGTTATTCTGTAGGTCAATTATGCGGCGTATCAAACGCTTAGATTAAGCAAGAGATTGTTACGTCGGCATAACGTTGGTGAATTTCAAAATAGATGCGTTCGTTCATTGCATTGTGTGTACAGGTGTAAGCTGTTTGTCAAAGTAATCGTTTTGTGGGGCTGATGGAATGATTTGAACGTCAATCCTTCATTGTCACAACTTAATTCAATTACGTACAAACTTCCTGATCATGCGGCTATCCTGCGATTCATTCCAAATTCTGATTTTCATTAATCCATTAAACCTGCCACTCGTGTACAATTATGTAATTGATTTACTCGCAAATAAATGTTTGTATTGTCAAAATTATGTATAGCTACGTAACTGTCCGCATCTACAATACTTATAAACAGTTTATAATATTTACTGTCAATCACTAACACTGGATTGTTGATTGTCATTTGCACAACATGTTCAAACAGAACATTCTATGCTCACAGTCGATTGAAAAAATTAATACATTCTTTGTGAGAGACTTTATGTATTCCTCAGAACGAATGGAAGTTTGGAAATCGTGTCGTTTTTAAAGAAAAATGTATAAAGTTTTCATATTAAATTAGCTCTCTCTCTTCCTCTTTCTTGCAAACTTCGTAACTTTAGAAATCCAGATTTGACGATCCCTTAACTACGAGAACAGCAAACCCGTCATTTGGAACTGCAAACGTTCAACTAAATAAACTATTTTTTAAATTTATTTTGATTTTCTTCCTTGTGCTTTAATCAATCGGTATTATTTAATTACTGTCATTTAGTGGCTCTGTATCAAACAGTAATTCTTCTTAAGGTTTTTGTATTTTCAAAAGAAAATTGATTGTATGTTGAGGAAAGGATATACTATATTTTTTTATGTTATCTTGTAAAATATTTAACAATCAGTTTTGAAAATTACATACTCGAGGTATGAGAAAAATATGTCACTAAGTAGTACGAACATGACAAATGATAACGGCTAAATACAAAGGAAAACATCTCAGTTTATATTTAAATTTCGTAATCGCGGTGAAGGGGATGAGAAATATCTTTTTCCCTTAAGTGACAGAATCGCATTTGTCTTCTTTGGACAAAGAAATGGAATATCGTATGTGAAAACATCGAAATTGAACTAGAATTTTACTTTCTTTATCTTATCTTCTTACATCGTCGCAACACATAAATTATGATTACATTTAACTTATTATTTTCGCACAAGTTGTATTTCATTGAGTGTAAATAATGAAAATATTTTATTATGTTTAACGAATGAATCGAAATAATTTTCCTTACATAAAAGTATTTGATCATCTTACGTAAATGGTATAGTAACCCACTTCACTTGAAGTATAAAATGTATTTTTCGACGGACAAAATTTGTTATTTTAGAAACGATGTGGTACAGTGTGACATCCACTCGAAATTCCACATTTGTATGAAATATTACTTTTTAGCTTGACGAATGAAAAAAAAAAGAAAAAAAAAATAGAAATTCACATGTTTCGAAACGATAATTTATATTCAGCATGCGAGAGTTTTTCATTTTACTCGGCTGACTCATTTATAAATGAATTTTATTTTTCATGCAGGACTCGCTACTTTCAAATAGACTTCACCATGTAACCTCTTATCATTTTATATATTGGATAGAAATTCCTGTTATATATAATATATGGCATTGCACATTCCGAATGCGTACGTGGTCCTAATATTACCGTGCGTAAATCCGAAAGAGGTGTTTGCAAGTTACATACGTGAGATAGTAAAGTTCTAAATTTTTTCCGTTCTTTCAAATACAAAGGTAAGACTTTCCATAGAACACGATGTGCTTTGAACGAGCGCGTTACGTCGATAAACGATGGCTGTTCAAACTTTGACGGTACCCACGTATGTACGAACAGGTGGAACGCCGTTGAATTCCAAATTCTTTGACTTGATCTCAATTCGACATTCTCTGTGATTCGGCGAGGACTAGGCAATGCTTCACATAATATGAGTCTTGCATCACAGAGGCAGCTTTGTCAAGCTGTTCAATGAGTTGGAACTTTCAATATATTGAAACTCAGGGATAGACAGAATAAACAACGAAGATATCGGTTAGAACGCCAAATAGAAATGATACTCCTGTTATATCAAATCTTAATCAATTGATTCAGCTTCTTCAAAGAAGAATGTAATTTAATGGTTAACAACGAGTTTTGCAAAGTATTCACGATTGCATTTAATAAAGCGTTACTCACGATTTTATTTAATAAAACGTTATTTATTTTCTAACCAATTACCGGCTCAATCAAATCAGTTAAATATTTTCAATAAAATAAAAATCTCTTTTAAAATTCTCAATTCACTTTTTTAATGGAACTCTTTCAAGGCTTGTAGTTTATTGGAATAGAGTTTCGAGTATCATAATATAAACTTAACTTTCAATTTTATATTACAAAAGTTTCATTGTTCAATAGTCTCCAATGAAATAAAATATTGAAAATAGTAACACTTTATATAGAAATAATTTTTTTATATAGAAGATCAATTAAAAAAAATATTCTTTTTTAAAGATCATCAAACGAAAGAAAATATAAATTATCATAGGAATTAATATCATTTATCAATTGTGTTTAATAAGAAGGAAATTTCTATTAGCAAATAATTTTTTTTTTATCTGACTTAACATGGTTTATACATGACATACATCTATCAATGTATTTTGACGTAATGTTTGATATTCGGTAATCGGCATAATGATATATTTCATTGTGTCATAATATTTTGACTGTTATATGAATTCTGTTATACGATAATCTAAATTGTGTATTACCTTTAAAATACACAATCTCATTAAACAATGATCAATAGGTAAAATATTTTAACTTGATTACAGATACCAAGCATCGTTAGTTCTTGCGCGAAATCGCGCCAGGAGACACGATCGCGATAAAAGCACGAATGCTTCGAAGGGGAATAGTATTTGCGATAATAGCTTGTCAACCGTAACAATATTATCCCCTATGCGATATACTTCGTTGGTAAACCGGCCCGCGGACAACGTCCATCGCATTGAATTCAAGATAATTATTATTCCTTGTTGACGGTGGCCAACGGTAGTATGATCGTGTGAATTAAATTTATTAATGTCACAGCAACTACAACGTATATCAGCTATCGAAAATAATTCTTATAATCCAATAACGAGTTAATGAGTCGACCAAAACGAGCAATTCTAATTATTCTTAATAATTTAGGAAACAGATTAGATTGGTCACAATTTAATATTAACATTAAAATAAAACTGCAATTTTTTACCAGAAAACTGTCAAATTAAAAATGTCAATAAATATTCAAACTTTCATACATTACACGTTTATGTATTACAATTATTAATTAAATATAAATGAGAGGGCAAATAATATCTTCATTATTACCAGAATAATTTGCAGATAAGTTAGGAAGAGGGAAAAGCAGCACCGACAAAACACCCTTGGGCTAGATGCTCTTGTTATCAGCTAATGCTTGTCATTACGGTAGGATTATAATTATTATCCTGTGACATGATCCCGACGTATGCAGTCATCTCGACAAGGTGGTTTTCTCATTGTTCGTGCGTGGATTTATACGCATTTCTAGTCGGTGACGTGGCTTTTATCTTTAAGCAATGACGTTTCGTTTTATCTGCTTCTCTTTCCACAGCATAATCGTTTTGAATTGTGTCTTTAGCAGATCGTTTCCATTCGAATGAATATTATATCGAAATTGGAAATAACAAATCAATATCAACATCGGTCACGACATAAACTATGATTGGAAAATTTTTCCTAGAATCGCATATTAGTTTTTTTTTCCTCACATTCAACTGCAAATACGTCAAATGTGATAAAATAGCATTTGAAGTATTTAATATACTACTGAATGCAAGATAAAGAAATTTATTTTTCTGTACATTCAGAAATTGTTTGACAGCTGTCAAACTTGAACTGTTGAAAATGACGAAAAAGCAGCTTATCATAAATTTGGTTCATCTGCACCATGAAGAATAAAGGAGTTATATTTTGGAATAATAAACTGATAATAAATTATGAATGAATAATACGTTTTAAAATTCTTTAAACATTAATTAATCATTTTCACAGTTTGCGAGCTGGAAAGTTTCGTTTGGTTACGGTCACAAACCGCACACGATTTCAAATCCCAGGGTATACGTAATTTTGCGTGATGATAGACTCAGAATCTGGTCCCGAAAGTCGCTGACAACTGATAATCCTTTTCACAAAACACAGCATGAGTTCAGGGGTTTGTGAATCAAATGATCAACGCAAAATCAAAGTTGGAACTGCCAGCTTTCAGAAACATATTTTCAACAATTCTCTTAATTAATTAAATTCGCTGTTAAATTATTTCGTCAAACTTTATTAAATTAATCAGACAAATCACCTCAAACACGTGTTGCAAAACTATCTGCATTAATGTGTAACGTGTAAGGAGAACGGACGGAGAACCAAAGTACAGGAAAAGTTGTAAAAATTGTTGGGAATAATAGTTGTAGTTGGAAAAATTGAATGGAAAGTTATCTAATCAAAATGAATAACGCAAATGAATTTGACAGATTTCATTTTCAGAGAATTTAAAACTACCGGAATATTAAATCCGAATGAATTGAAAAATAAATTGAAATTTTAACGTTTTCACTGAAAAGTTTTGTGTTAATGACAATCGTGCTCTCATTAAAAATGTGCAAGCAAATATTCCGGTCGAATATAGAAAGAATAATTCGTTCCGAAACAATTTTATTGCGGCTGTCAAAACCTATTTGCCCTCTCGATGAAGTGTATCATCGGACCCGACGTATATTAAATGCACTGAATTCTCAACATTTCTGGAGTATTTGTTTTTGTCAAAGTATGCAAAGTGCTCTCTATCTGCAAGTAGAGTGAAAAGGAAATGCAAACAGATGGCTAAATAAGTACAAACACAAAGCCTATTCTTCCTCGTGAGAGAGCACACGTGGAAAGGATGCATACTGCTGCAGGTGCATGATATAAGCTGCCTCCAGCAGCATTTCAGGCGCGTGCATATCGGCTGGTTATTGTCTCCACCTCTCGCAGCTATAGTGCGCTTGACCTCCAAAGGACGACTGGCTCGGCATCTCGGTCACGCTCTGTATCTATCGAGTTTGCGATCGAGCTGAGGCCAACTTGAGAACTCACCGTGCTCATCGGATCCGCGAATGCCACCGTGACCGAACGACATTATATCGATCGTTCGTCACAAGAAGCTTTACAACATATAAGCAACGTCGCATTCAATATCATATGCATTCAGACTTCAATTATCTCAAATTATGTTTTAAAGTAAAATTAAAATTATTATACAAGTTTTTACAAATTTCAATTAAAAGTAACGATTAAGTAACAAATATTTCTTTTTGTAAATTAAAATCTCGATAATTGATTTGTATAAATTAATTAATTTTTTTATTGTTGACGTTATTTTATGAAACAAAAACATATTTATTGCATATTGCACTTGACAATTAAGCTCTAAATATGCGATATCACGTTTAAATACAGTATTGGTTATTCAAGACTGAATTTAATTATAACGTCTAATCAAGATATAGTGATGAGAGATACAGATTATTAGAGCAGCATTTCAGACATATACAACAATAGTTAATTTCGTCAATTGCATTGTTCGTTTAACAACTGAGAAATTCGTCAATTAATTAGTTATATAAGTTGTCATTGTCAGTTTAACAACAACTGTATAAAATTACGTTTATGATATGCTAATGTCAAGGCGCATTAATATATAAATGAATGATTTAATTAGGTCGTAAGAATACATGGTAATCAACACGAATGGATACAATTGATTTACTTATCTGTATTATTTGCAAATGAACTAAATGGTTTTAATAAAAACAAGTGGGACTTATATCTAAGTTATGTTATGAAAAAACTTTTCCACAGATATCTTCTAAGATGATACCCCTTAAAAATAGCCCTGGGACAAATTCAATTACAATTTAAGAGGTTACAAACTTTAGAAATTTGAGCTTAAGTTACGCTCAAAGGACTACTCCCGAAGAAATTAACCACAAAGACAAAATCGCAAAACTACTCACGAATAAAGAAAGATAAATCATTGGAAATCCGAAGTTCGGCAATTTGCTTTATAACTGAACCTTAAACATTCTTTTCATTCTGATTCTTATCGTGTAAAATTTGCTAAATTAGAAGACATAAATGTCAATGCTTTTAATAACAACCTCTAAACTCCTCACGTTATAAATTAACAATTTCCAAAATGACATTAATGAAACAATAAAACATGGTAAACATTTGCAAGTTTCATTCCTAAGTAAAAGACCAGTTGTTATAAAACAAAAGGTTCGCGCCCATGAAATTATTTGTCAAGTGCAAGAAATTTCAAAGCAATTTACGTAAGTTTCAGTAGGAAATTGATTTCGTGGGAGAGCATTCTGCAGAGTATAGCAATATGGTAGAGAGAGTAAGAAGAGATCTTTTTAGAGACGATAAACTGCAATGACAAGAAGACAAGTGCAGCTTGGTTTATAGTCTGGCTATGGAACTTTGCCGGCGACTGTGCGCAAGACAAAGGACGACCGAGCTTGGGGAAAACTGGAAAAGCTCGTGCCACGAATGAGAGTAAGTAGTTGCGCATTCATAGCTCTGTTATTAAGCTGTTATTTGAAGACGTATAGCATACACGACAAGAAGGAGGCGGCAGCTTCTCTCCTTCAGCTTCTTCTCGACGTTGCGACTTGGTTACGTATTTCTCACTCCAGTATCTTTGTCTTTGTCATTCGCGTGCCCTTCATCGTTAGTCTTGTGTTTCATTCCCTACAGCTAAAGGGAGAAACCATGATTAAAGTTATGTTAAGTCACGACTAATCTGCCGACTGCAAGCTCCTTCGAGATAATGACTCGAAAGTGAGTACATGAAGTATAGGAAGAAGACATGCGCGAATGGAGAGAAGGAAATTATGTGCGACAGGAAGATCCCTGTCCTGACGAAAAATTAGATCTATGTTTGTTCTAGCTTGCGACTTTGTGAACAAATCAGCTTGTTGTTGTCTTCGGTATAAATCATTGTTCAAGGCGCAGTTGTAAATAGTAAAAAATATATAGATAAATTATAGGAAATATTTTTTCAAGTTATAATATGTTATGTTATGTTTGAAAATCACTGGAAAATGAATCTTCATAAAAAATGTCAGAAAAACACGTGCATTAATAAAAATTAGTTCCATCAATATACGTTATTTATTAAATATTTTGTTAAATAAAAAAGATAAATGTCAAAAAATTCGAAATGATTAATTTTTGAAACTACAAGAAAAATATTTTAAAATAATGGAGTACCACAGTTGTACTATTGATTTGGTGAGAAATATAGCCAATGTGAAATCTCCTCTGATTTAATCGTATAATATCCGTCAAAATGCATATATATTTGATTTCAACCGTAGGTCCATTGCATCAATTGAATATTACCCGGTAGGGAGTTTAGAATTTCTAAATCGACAAAACATGAGTATCGAAGAGGAAGACCTAAGTAAAGAAAAAAAAAAGCAAAATGGAACCAAACGTAGTAGAGCAGAGTCGTCCACCTGATTCGAGGAAGTATTGAAAAACGGGAATCATCGAGTAGCAGATAAGAGTTGAAATGTGCTCTGGATTGGATGCGTTTGCACGTGGGTTGTCTATTAAGATAAAGTAATATCGAATGGCATCGAAAATTCGCGCTGATATCAAAACACTGATTTCTCGGCAAAGCTGTTCACAATTCAGGAATTGCGAGTTTGCGTCATTATTTTGAGAATTGGCGTCAGAGGCACTCAACATTCGCGTTCTTTTTCTTTTTCCTCATCCTCTGACCATCGATGTATTTGGTAACCGATTCCTCCGTATATAGCGACAAATGTCCTTTTATGGGTCATGTCCATCTACGGAATGAGTCGCTGTACCCCGTATTCGATGTCTGCAATCCGATCTTTCCTAGTTGTCTCGTCCACGGCAATGGTACTCCATGTTAAGCTGTTAATTAATGTCGCGAGCAGTATATTTGGTATTCCATCATTTTTTACATGAAAAATAGTAACGGTTGTACTTTGCCAACATTCTCAGTCCAAATTTAAATAGAACAATGGTGGGATACAATATATTTGGAAATCATCAATCATCGTAAAATAAAAAATATTTTGTGCTTTTATTAAATGAATATTTTCGATATGACTCATTTGTTCTTCTTTAAAAGAAAATCGATAGATTCCAAACATTTAATTCTGTAACATTCAATCAATATTTGCCTTCTGATTGTCATATTTTTTATGTAACAGGTATACTTTTATTTTTGAAC
Organism: Probaryconus sp. ZL-2020; assembly: GCA_022817065.1. Taxonomy (NCBI): domain Eukaryota; kingdom Metazoa; phylum Arthropoda; class Insecta; order Hymenoptera; family Scelionidae; genus Probaryconus; species Probaryconus sp. ZL-2020. Next base: position 2,790 of record JABFQA010001755.1, on the reverse strand, counting down.
ATAAAAATAGTTATGTAAGTTATGTTTCCAGCTGTTTTAAAAACTGACATCAAATGTCTTTCCTGGTTCTTTCAACCCCCTTAACCAATCATTTTCACATAAACCAGATTATTCAATGAAAGCTCTTCAGCAATATCACTCAAATTCTTACGCAAACCCCTATGGTGAATTTACATGTGTGAATATGGTCGTGCATTTTTCACGACGTTCGTACGATATTGCATTAAATCACGTATCATGATGACCCAGTTTCCGTCCTCAAAAGCGTCAAAGCTCTATACGCATTGACGGCGTACAATACGTTCGCGATAATTCACGATGTACCGGAACAATCAGCCAATCACTAATCACGATCTTTCTTTTTTCAAACGCTTCCTATTGATCTGCATCATCGTTCCGATGATGCAGTGAACTATCGGTAGGCTTTGAGATTATACTAACTTCCAGCTCCCAGTTTGCTAGGTGATTTTATCAATCGAAATAATTCCGACAAGACGTCTAGTTTTAACGGGTCCATTCTCACCTTTGACAGTTCCCAGTCTCCGTTTCCATTATGTCCTCTCGCTTCCACTAATGCCATCTCTACAGGCCTGTATAGCAGCTTGGCACGCGCTAATCTATAATGACTACGCTCTCTGAATTTGCGATCATACCCTCAACATATACGTATATTCAATTATTTAAGATGCATATTGGACAATATTCTGTGAATAATCCAGACGTTCGTTAGAAACGTTGCGGCAAGATTTTATCGCAGCTGCACGTTTCTTAACTAGCGAACACTCCCAACATAACCCTAGTTTATTTTCTTTAAACATGTACCATTCTTATTTTTTGTTAATTTTAACTTTAACTTAATTATTTAATTGTTTATAAGTTAACTTAAATGTATATTATCTTCTGCAGATATCTGCAGCCGTCAACACCAATTAATTTTTCTTTTTATTCACTCTTCAATTATTGATCTTAATCTTGTAATTTTTCTTTGGAATTCATTGTTAATGTAATCAATTATATTTTAATATAAGTATAGACGTTTAAATGTTCATTGTAAAAAATTTGTCGAATTTATCAAATGATTTGTAATTTCATAAGCAGAATATTTTAAAACAATCGCAAGTTTTCCTCAAGATGAACTTTTTTAAATGTGACATAATGCGTTTTATCAGTATCATAATCTTTATTCCATATTTATGTTAATACTTCTGAATTAAATGAATTTCATTGATATAATCTAAAGAATTTATCTGTTTATGAAACCCTCTGACTATAATGTTCCTTCCACTTACAATGGTTTTTATGTTTTAATGAATATAGTTTTAATTTCATTGAAACTTTTACTAAAGACGCAGATAAGCAAAATTCCCCGTGTAATTTTAAAACAAAAGTTTTCGAAATACAATTTTCATTATAATGACTGAATAAACTTTTAAATTATTATTATCATTTGTTAAACGATGGATTCTGAAGTACTAAAACATTCACTAAGTTTAATTTTATATTCATTACAATTGTTAAAAAATATAATTATAGTATTTAAGCTTTTTACGTGAGAAACTTTGTGGGTGTTCAAAAGTCGTCAGTATTATACCGATATAAATTTCATTTATAAGTCGTATATGGACAAGTATCGACAAGCAATATCAATCAGTTAAAGCAACTTGGCCGATATCTGGCCAATTAAAAATTTCTACATGAGTAGTAGAATAATAACAAAACCGCCAGATACTTGCGGGAAGATGGAACGACACTGCCGTAAATAGACGTATGGTCATAGTGTTTACACGCACCAGTTGCACATCGACGTCTGATGCTCGATGTGAAAGTGCTTGTGGGCTTACGTATACGTATCTCTTGATACGAGAACAAAGAGAACAGTAGAGAAATACAAGTACATATGGGTTGATAGATGGACGAACACGATGAATCAATTTGTTTCCAGCTCTTCCGCCAACTTTGTACCTTTGCCATTGCGTTGGACAGGGTATGCTCATTCTACTGAATCAATCTACTTACTGAAAGACGTATCATACAAAAGTCAATTTTCATCCCATTCTTCGAGTGTTGTTAACAAATATTTACATTTTCTTTTCAATTTGAAAGTAGATTGATCAATAGGAAAGGAAAGGTAAAACAAGCAAATCTTCTTACATAAATATATTAGATTCGAAGATAGACATTTGGTATTTATATCTTATTTGAATGCCACCTTAGCTAAACGAAAGATACCTTTACAGTTTGATAATTATTAATATAATATGATGTTATTAAATGTTTTTTTGTCGAATAAGGTCATTGTGTTATAGTTCTTAAGTTATATGAAGAGATCCTATTGTGCTTGATAATCTTTTTATGAGACTTTTCGTTAAGCGGCTCAGGAATTTAGCGATCTCCGTTGTCTATTGACTCTTATGTGGTATTACTGTTAAGTCAAAAACCATACGAAGACGTATTTCTGAGTATACTCGCAATTTCTTTCGTCTCTCTCAACCTCACTCTATAACTGGATAGAAACTGAGAGAGAAATCTAAGAAAAGAAAGTGCTAAATCGAATTTATAGTGTACTCGTGTATAAATAAATATACTTTATCTGCACTTTAATGGGACTCAAATGTTCTAGAAACGCTCTAAAATTGTCATTGCGAGGGTACGATCAATACATGATTTAGATAAGAAATATAAATGGTTAAAAACTCGAGATTTCCATATTCCATAATTTCCATAATTTCTATATTCTATCGTTGCGCGTAATATCAAAAAAAAAAAAAAAAATAAAAAAAAAAAAAAATA
>JABFQA010001754.1:0-12816 GCA_022817065.1 Probaryconus sp. ZL-2020 | reverse complement strand
CGTTGTTGCTCCGACACCCTCAATTACATAATCGTTTAAAAATTCTTAAAATAAAATGTAGGCCAATCACAAGTAAAAAAAGAAAACAAAAAGAATTAGTTTCTCGTCTTTACAATCAATAGAATTGAATAAAAATTAAATCTTATACACACCATGTAAAAAGTTTGCTTCGTTAAAATATAAATCAGCACATTTTGGCGAAAGCACGTATAGAGAAAGGTTTTTAAACAATTGTAAATCCATGTTCGTTGCTTGGATTAAATTATAAAAAAACAAAATTGACTAAATCTAAGCTCAAAAGTACTGCACACTCTGTGATATCAAAAAGCAACTGATTTTCGCCATCTGTACACTGAAGTGTCATCATTCTTCCAGCACCACAGTGAATACGTGGTCGTTTGTATTGGCGCCAAATTTAAATACGAATTCAATTTGACTTCTATTTATGTTTGAACAAAAGCTGTCAAAAACTAACAAATTCGTAAAATGGAAAACAAACAGATCTAAATTATTAGTGAAATATTTCTTCAATGGTAAAAAAAAAAATGAATCAAGAATATGTTCTGAATTAATAGAAATGGAAAAATGTTGAACAATTACTCCACCGTTTTCAATTGGAATCCAAAATTTATCTGCAATTATTTTTCAAAAGTAAATTTTACAAACCTGTAACCTAATTTTAATGTAAAATCTAAACGCACAATATTTTTCTTTGAGAAAAATGACATGATAATGGATTTAACACATTAAAATATGCGTTATTATTAATAGTCTGACTAATTTCAATGTATTACTACTGAAATTTGCAATTTTCAAATTTAAATTAAATTTGCAAGTAACATTTATATTTTTTACAGAACTTTCCAAAATTCTATTGTTGATAGATTTGCAATTTAAGAATTGTCAGAATTATTGTTATTCATAACATCGATATGTAATGACTATTGCAATACTAAAACACGACTTATGAAACGTATAAATCAATTCAGATTAAAATGCGCATTAGTACTGTAAATAAATCCACAGTAATCATTTGAAAAATACATTACAAATGTTAAAACAAAAAATTACAGTGATAACAAGGAAACAAAATTTGTTTCCTTTTAACAATGAATCAAAAGATCTTTATTTGAACCAACGGTATTTGCAAAATCTACTTTAACGTGCCTACAATGTTGAATTTAATTGACATTTTAACTTTACCAATAGATTAGATTAGAATAGATCTTTTCTAAAAGTTTGCGTTACGGGATCCAATGAAAAAGTTTTCATTCAACAACTCTAAAATATACTGTAAGTTCAAAAACAACAAAATTAAATAATTCCAAGGTGCAGCTGAAACGGTACTTTTTTTCTCACTATAATATTGATCCAATTTGATTTCTTTCAATTCTATTATTAGACAAATATTCTAATATTAGTTTTGCAATTCCAGTCAATGAACAAAACAATTTTGTTTCTAATCATAGAATTGGCGAGAGGATTTCGAATGAATCGATAGTTAGGAGAAATTTAACTAACCCACTAACTGAGAAATTAAAATTGCAAAACATTTTAAAAGTAATGCAAAAATATTCATTGCATACCATTTCTTTATTCCAGCAAAAATCGAAGGTACAAATATTTCTGCATACAAATCGTAAGTTTTTTTTTTTTTTTTTTTTGCAAAAGGAAAAAAACCTTCGATTGATTTGTTTATAATGTTTGCTGCACTCAATTGCTATTATAAAAAAAATGTGTTGTTAAAAACGCAATAATGATGTTCGATTGATAAAATATTCATCGTATGAATACGTAAAATGTATGTCATTGTGGCTCACATGGCTGTGCATCGAAGTTCAATCTAAGTGGGTCAGAAAATGCAAGTCGGAAATGGTGGAAGGGTTGATTAACCCTGCTCTTGCTTTCTTACCCAGATTCTCGGCCATGTGTGACGTTGCATACGTACACAGGTGCCTGGTACGCTGTTCGTAAGCCTTAACCCCCTTACAGCCCCACTCTAGAAAAACAGCCCCGATTTTATCTCAATATTGTACCGGCACTTTAAATCCTTTCTCAGTCCTTAACCGAACTCGCAGCTCGACGACGAGCTATCTGCAACGTTTTTTGTATTTTCCCATCCACGACTTAATTCTAAAATACCACTTAGAAGATAAAGATTCTTTTCTAAATCCTTTGTAAATTTGGAATGGACTATTCTTGGAATTAAAGATTATTCTCCCTTGTGGCGTTTCAAAGTCATTGAAATCGTTTTGAACGGTTTTGAAAATGTTTAATTTTGAGAATACCCAATTCCAAATATCGTTGGAGGATTACGTGATGTAAAATGATGTTTAAAAAAAGCAACAAATTTGTGAGATTCAAAAATGAGCTTTATGGTCATTGGTATGGTTGGCTTTGTTGAAAAAAAAAAAAACTTAGCATGGAAACGATAAATCCAAAACGTCGTCGATTCAACAGGTACTTTATCACTTGCATGTTTAGAGGCTATCAAATTTAACAACTATTAATTTTTACAATCTTAATTGCACCTATCAATTTTAATCAGTCGTGTAGTCTAAACAATTAAGTTGCTCGATCCTATAGCCTGACGAAAGACCCACTCGAACTACTTGAAGCAACTGCTAAGCTGATTGTCCTGAAATTTTCAAGAAGCGACATTTTACAATCATTCTAAATAGAAAACAATAAAAAAAAAAAAAAAAACATGTCTGAAATTACTGCTGGCAATCCAATGATCAAGTCTGAAGCGAATAAGTTGATTTCTGAAAAGAAAGAAGAGAAAAAAGATTTGGAAAATGAAAAGAGTGCTGATAAAATTGATAGCGAAAACAGTCAAGATGGTAATTTCTCAAGCATTTACTTCACGAAAGCTTTCCATTCTGTTGCAGATGTAATAAACAGATTATCAATTTCTTAATAATAATGTTTGGATGATAAATCGTACTTCCAACAAATGGTAGTTTAACGAAATAGATTAGCGATGGTATTTTCTACTATTATTATTTTCCTTAGCTGATCAGATAAATGGTTTAATTTAGAATTCTAATGCATTCTCTGATGACCAATAAAGATAATGTTACGTTTTCAACCGATCCTTGTAATACGTGTCAGAAATAAGTTACCTTTGTTAATTTGTTGGAAACGATTGCGCACTTTCATTAAAGTACATTTCATTATTATACACTATCTATCTATTATATAATATTATTTAAAGACTTTTACAATAATACTTTTTATTGTCCAATCGAAGAGTTTGAAATTATTTTGAACGATAAATATTTCTCAGTTATTGCTTTATAACTATTACTAAACTAACTTTTCAATTAGTTAAATCGAAACACTGAACACTGAAATAAATTCGTTGCATCATTTAGCAAATCCATCAAACGCAAATGCAAATATTGTCGACGTGAGCTTGAAACTGCCACCAAAAGTTCAAGAACAATTCTTTAGCATAAAGAAGAGAGTAATTGAAGCTATAGCCGTTCGCCGTACGTTCATGATTTATGGAAGAGGACGAGTAATAAGGGAGTGCATGTTAAAACGCGGTTGGTGTGAAAAATATTACAAGAAGAACGGTAATTCATCTCCATTAAATTTCCTTTCATTCTAAAGCATTTATAAAATATAAAACAGACTGATCAATTTTCTTGTCTTCAGTGGATCCCAATTTAAACGTCGATACACATCCATTGGTACTGTTATCTGGAATCGGAGATCTCAGCGACATTCAGAATCAACGACTTTTGATATCTAAAATGTTAAGCAATCACATCGTCGATTTCCTTTGGCACAACGGAGTTGACATGCAAGGCTGGCCTTCCGAAAAAAACAAAACTACCCTTTTCAATAGATACTGTAGACCTGCTTTCACGTCGAAGGTAATTTTTATTTATAAATTCTTAATATACGGATTAATGAATTCATAGAGTTCGCTTAATTTTGCTTAGTTCAACGTTAATTTTTTAGATTGGACTGTGCTTGAATGTCAAACAAATGCAATGGTATTACGAACCAGGTGTATCTCATACTCTCTTTCCAAGGTGTTATAATTTATGCCAAAGCGAGCAGATGGAAAACTTCATTGATGATTTCAGGTACTTTCGAAAATCATACGTAATGATTGATTATTGATTATGTAATTGATTTCTGCAAAAATACAAATTTTAGATTGACTGCTTGTCAGAGTCTTCTGAAATGGTTGGTGAATAAAATCGACAGCGAAGGCGAAGCTTCAACTAGATCGCCGTCAGGCACGGTTCCAGCTAAAGCTTTAGATTTTGCTATCAAGAGGTGTTCTGATTATATCAAAAGTCAATCCCACGAAGATATCGATCAAGAAGTGGAAAGAGTTTGGACCCACCAATGGAGTCAGTTCATCGGCTGGTACTACAAAATAATCAAGGGACAATCTTTGTTTGTCGCGAGCAACATGACTTTTCACGTAAGCAGATTTTACTCCTTTTCAATTCGTCGATTCATTCCTTTGTAACGAATTGTTTTTTCAACGTCCACAGAAATATTATTTGACTGCAAATGATATACTGCAAAGAATGAAAATTCATTGGCCTCAAATGGAGATGGACGGGATGCTGAACATTTGGATAGTAAAACCTGGTAACAGAAGTCGCGGCAGAGGAATTGTATTGGTGAACAAACTGGAAGACGTTGTGTCAAAAGTCAATCCCAATAACAAGACTGGCTCTTCTCGATATGTTGTACAAAAATATATCGGTGAGTTCACGCACGATTTAACGTTATTTGTTCGAAATTAGTAAATTATTTCGACCTATTGTCTTTAATGTTACAGAACGACCTTTTTTAATTTACGACACCAAGTTCGACATACGGCAATGGTTCCTGGTCACGAAAACTTTGCCTTTGACTATATGGATATACAAGTACGTTAATCATTTCTCCTAATTAAAATTCAACGATAGTTTTCATTTTCATAATTGCTGCAAATAAATTATTTTTAACGGCTTGTTCACTTTACATAAACAATAAAAGTTAATAAAACATGACCTTTTTTTTTTCTTTTTGTATAAATTCTCCAACAGAATTGCAAATGCGATTGTGAATAGTTTAAATTCTAATTTCATGTAGTAGTAATTAATTTTATAAACAAATATTTTTAACTGAAAGTAACTGACTGCAGCAAAATTTAATGAAAAACTTTGCAAAATAAACTAATTGACCGCTAAAACAATGAATTAAACTATGTCTTGAAACTTGACAAAACAAATGTTCTAAAGAATCTATATTTAGAGTTGTAAGTGGTTTGCATGGGATCAGCGATTAGACTATCTGGGAAATTGATCTGGCGCAACCCAGTTTTGTCTAAACGTTCTAATCACATTATCTGTACACACAAAATATCGTCAACTGAATAACAACATTAGCTTCATACCAGAACGCACGAAAGGAATAATTAATACTTATTAAGACTTTATGAGATGTCGTTAATTCAGAAACTAAGTATTTTATGTACTTGATCTTTGTGGCTTTTTTTTTTTTTTAGGGAGAGTTATTTACGATTTTGTACTCAAAAATTTACACTGGCGGATTTTCACGAATCGATTCACTTGTGCAATTATTCCATACAATGTAAATACACGAATAGCAGCGACAGGGATTCCGCATTGCCTGTTGACAATATGTGGGATGCAACTACATTTAAAGAATTTTTAAAGTGAGGATTTTGTATGTTTATAAAAAAAAAAAATGTGATTTACACATTAAATTTTTGGCAAGAAAATATTTAATGACAAAAAATTCTTGATACAGAAATCAGGGACATCCAAATGTCTGGGACGAAATCATCTACCCAGGAATGAAACAAGGTTTAATAGGCTCTCTTTTGACGAGCCAAGAAACAATGGATCCAAGAAAAAACAGCTTCGAATTGTATGGAGCAGATTTTATGGTGATGTCAGATTTTTCTATATGGCTAATTGAGATTAATAATCATCCGGACATGAGTTATTCTACAAGCGTGACAACTCGTTTATGCAAACAAGTTATGGAGGATACGGTGAAAGGTATAAATAATGCCCATTGGATAATATGAATTCCTGAAAAAAAAATTTCTTTTCTTTTCCTAGTGGTCATTGATTCACGTGATAATAAAAACGTTGACACTGGTCAGTTTGAGCTGATTTATAAGCAGAGGATTCCAAGCTGTCAACCAAACATTGGTTCAACGTTGTCTTTACAAGGGACTCGAATATTATCTTGTGAGAAAAAGTTCACACCAAGTCTTTCAGATTCTAAAATTGTATCAAGTGTTAAAACACCTCCGGTAAATTCATGAACGGAACTCTTATTGTCATTTTAACCGATTTTGTAACTTATTTACTTGCTAAATTATATTATATTTTACAGATTGTTCCAAAGAAGTTACCTTTATCTAGATACCATTTGGGTCCAGTTATAGTGGATCTCATAGAGGAGTTGGAAATGCAATTGGATCAAGATATCAGTAATTATTTCTCAAACGAATCATCTAAATTAAAACCTTCCTTGCCCATGGATGTTCTTCCGGAAATCAAAAAGGATAAAGCAACAACAGTAGATTCAGAAACTGAAACACTGAAGAGCACAAGTCTAAGTTCCCAAGTGACTCCTTTACTTACTCCTAAACTGAAGTCAGCTCCTTCAATCCAAGTGAGTTCGATTAATATCAATTTTTTCTATATTTAAAAAACAAAATATTAATAATTTAATTTCTTTTGTAGAAAAGCAAAACATCAGAAAGTCAAATGAGCACAAATTCGATTCCAAAAAGAGTGCTGGTAACTCGAAATTACAATCTTTTAAAAGTACCAACGGACATCTCACAAATTCACCAGAACATTTATAAAAGAATGACTGATTTCGCAAAGCAATCGTCCAAATTGAAAAATTATTCAACGAATACTCAAAGAACAGCTAAGAAGGACTTGAACGAAAAAAAAGTAGATATTAATATTTCTAGTTAACTCATTGTCAGTGACGGACTTTGATCAGATAATTAATCAATTTAATTAATTAATGAATTGCAATTTTTTCGAATAGACTACTGTTGATTCTGCAGTAAAACAGGTGATAATTGCGTACAATCGAAGTGGATCGTTGCCAGTGAAAGGTTCTTCAATTCGAACGCACTCCGCATTGAATAATTCTGAAAAGAGTATGAATAGTGGTGGTACGAAAAAAAAGATTATTAGAAAAATACACAAAAAGAGAAGCTCCAAGCAAAAAAAAGTCCACGTTAATGTTTCCGACATCTTTGCTGTTGGCCTTGGCTTGATCAAATAGTTAATCCATTGAAAATTATCTTGTTTGTAAAAAAGAATGTTTTTGTTGAAGAAAAATATATTGTCGTTGAAACAAAAGAAAAATGAGAAAACTGTTTTTGATTTTTCATTTAAATTGTTTTATTTTATTTTTTAATTTGACGTTTATTTAATCATTCGTATTACATTTAAAATTTAAATGTGCAAAATTCACGCTCTTATTCAAATCGAAAAAATAAAACACTAACAATTTATTCACTTTCTGTAATTTATGTTTGTGTTATGTCAAGAAGTTACCTAACCAATTATTGCAAAAAAGTTGAGAAGTAAATTTCATTAAAAATTGTCAGTAGTAATTAGCCTTTTCAATTTCTTCGCACCACTTGGATGTCCAGTTTATTAGAAAAGTAAAGAAATTTTTAAAAATGGCACATTCGAGTGGCTATAAAACTAAAGTAGGTATTTGTGAACCATCAGTTAGAATATAACAATAAAGATTAACAATAATTATTTTTTTTACTACTTATCTTGTATAATTAAAAATAATTGAAAATAATTGAAAACTTTTTAGAAATTTCCAACGAATGCAAGTAATTCGCAGAGTACAGAGTACTTTGCAGAACTTGATGATGAACCAGATGTAACCAATAACGTTGAACAGTGGTTGAATTCCTTGCCACCTGAAAATACCTGGACTCACGTTGACGAAGAGACTGCAAATTGGGCTAAAGTTATTGAAGCATCGCATGTTACAGACTCTGACAAAAATGCGAAATTACCTATTCGAAAATGTAATGTAATTTTTATAATTATTAGACCTTGTGGAAATGAAATTCTATGAATTTTTTTTTTTTTTTTTTTCATTTCTACAACGGAAGTATAAAGAAATGATCAGAAACGTTCATAAAATATTAATCTTTAACAGCAATAACTAGAAGTAGAAAATGCACTTCTACTTTAACTCCACATTCAGTTGTTACTCAAGTTAACAGGTCTGAGTCAAATTTTAAAATTCCATTCAGTAACAAGAACTTTGTGCAAAAATACGAGGAAATGAGTTTGCGAAATATTGATACATTTCCAAAAAAAGAAAGTACCATTATAACTTATAACTTAAGAAGATCCCAGAAGCCATCATCTGAATCAACAGTCGCAACATCCAAAAATTCAAATAAGAATCCAACAAAGCTACCAGACTTTGGAAAAGTGACTCCAGTTAAATCATTGAAATCTCTTTTCACGAATCGTCCATCCTCCAGTAATGTACATTACGGTAATAAAAATTACTCCAAATTGATAAATGGAAAATGTGAAATTTGTAATACAATTATTATGTTTTTAGCTCACAAAATTGATCGACCAAGTGAAGTCAGCTCTGCAAAAGGAGACTGTCTGAGTAAGGATGCAAAGAAAACAGTAAGAGAAAATATCATCACAAGGAGCAAGTCTCGAAATCCAAATTTAGTAATAGGAGATTCTTCTGTCGTAGGAGACTCTTTTTTATTGCAAGAGGGTCCTCTGAATATTTACAAAAGAACGCGAGGTGCTTTAAAAAAACTTAGGAACCATAACCCGTTGAATGAACCCGTTGCAAAAAAGAGAAAATGCACTTCTGTTTATCATTGATTATATTGTTTTTTCATTTTTATAAATAATTACAGAATCTTTAAAGTACATTCAGCAATAAAGACAATTTTTCAAGAACAGTTACAAGTGGTCCATTCATTTTTTCAGGGAAAATACAATTTATAGAATGCGATAAAGACAAAAGACATATTTGAAAAATCAAAATTTGTTCTGCAGCCATAATTTGTATCAGCTTTCATTATGCGCTGTCAAAAAATTAACCTGGTGTCAATTTATGATCAATAAATAACAAAATGATTTGGCAGACAGTTTGATTAAATTCTCAATGTGTTCGTTTACAAAATTATCATAAAATATTTCAATAAAAAAATGAAGCAGACAGAACGAAGGTTTTCCAGTTCCAATCAAAATTCTGTTTCAAAAGTTCTGGCTGATATAAATGAACGAAAATTGCAATCTCGACAACAAGAGATATTAAATATTGTTAAAAATTCTTCCTGCGATGGAATAAGAAAATTGAATTTGTTAAAAACCAAGGCGGTAAAATTATCTCCCAGTTATACGAATGCTTCAATTAACAGTTTTAAAGACAAAGTTAGTTTTACGAAAAATTTAAAATATTATTATTGTTAATAATCAATAGATCTAAATTATTGTTTATGTATTTTTATAATTAATTTTGTTACAAAAGCAAAAACCAAAATCGATACAAAAGGAAACATCAAAATCTTCACTAAGAAGTAGAGATTCAAGTAGTTCTTCTCAAAGCAATTTACATATATCTAAAGAAACTTATAATTGGATAGACAAGCATTTTCTACATTGTTCGTATATAAAAGAATCAAAGTTAAAGGAAGTCCCAACTAATACAAAATATAATATTATAATCAAGAATGAAGACCTATTAAATGAGTTGACAAAAATTAATAACGATTTGGAAGAAAAGAAATTAAAAATAACTCAAAAGGAAATTATTGGTCAAACTATTCAGAAAGCTATTAAAGTAAGGACTATTATTTATAAGTAAAGTAAAATTGTTAGTTAACATTTGGACATTAATTTCTGAGCATACTGTTGTAGGCGAATAAAATATTTTTAATTCGTGGAGACATTCCTTATTTAGACAAGTCTTTAGAAAATAGAGGGTGGCTAAAAAAATTTGAATCGCCAAAAACAAGACATCTTCCTTATGGTAGTATCAATAAAAAAGTTTATTAGTTGAGTAAAAATAATTATTAATTTTAAACTAATAAATTCACAAATAAAAACAGGAAGTGTTCCAAGTTTAGACGATGCTTGTTTGGGCAATGTCTATCACCCTGACGACACTTTAAATGAAAAAGCATTTATTTTTCAAGAGTTAAAAAACATTCAACCAAATTTCATTTGGGACTGCAGAAATGATTTTATTTCTTGGAAATCGAACATCAAGCCAGAGACTTATTTAAATCGTTTACAAAAATCTTCGGTTTATACGTCAAAAGTATACTGCATCGTTCAATTTCAACTAAAACAATGTATATTTCATTGGAAAAAAATTAAACGAAGTGATATGTTTTATTTTTTAGATTGGATTAAATATAATTTTAGAAAAGTCGTATTGGTTTTTTGAAGAAGGAATATCAGAAGTTTCATTTCCAAGATGTTATAATGCCAATGAAGAAAAGAATATTTTTATTAATGATTACAGAAACACTGCTGCAGTGAGTTTTCTGAAATGGTTTGTCCAACTAGTGGAACAGAATAATGAATCTTTGAATATCAGTAATTGTCATCTGATTTTCAAGAGATTAGATTTTGCTAAAAGTAGGTGTGAAGATATTTTAAGAATTGCAAATGATGAAGAATTGGATTGCGAAATACAAAGTGTATCAAAAGATGATTGGGATGAATTTATAGAGGATTACATCAAAATTGTTTTAGAAGAAAATTTTAATTTTCTAGAGAACACTAGTGAAGCAGAAAATTTGCACTTTTTAGTTAATTAATTTTGATTAATTTTCAAATAATCATTTTAATTTATTAATGTAAATTATTTTTATTTTTACTCATTAACATTTAAAATGATTACAGGAATATTATACAGAATGTACAAGTATTCTAAATGATATAAAACAGTATGATTCACAATATGAGTTAAATGGATTCAGGAACATTTGGATTTTGAAACCTAATTTGCTTTGCTGTGGAAAAGGAATTATAATGACTCACGACTTAAACGCTATTTTATCAAAAATTGATGATTCACCGGAGAAGCACTTCCTTATACAAAAATATATTGGTATAATTGTAATATTTAGTTTATTAAAAGTTTCACAAAATATTCTATTTAATTTTTGAAATCTCTTGATTACAGAAAAACCATTACTAGTAAAAAATACAAAATTCGATGTTAGGCATTGGTTTCTTGTCACAAAAAGTTATCCTCTCACAATTTGGATATATAAGTAATTTATTATATAATATAATATTTTATGTAGAAATCTTCTTAATTTGATTTGCTCAAATAACAATTTTTTTCAGAGAATCATTATTGAGATTTAGTTCAAGACCATTTACGTTTGACGATTACCATGAAATAGTTCATATTTGTAATACTGCAGTTCAAAATAAATACACTGACCAAAAAAATCCTGTAAAATCTTTAAACTGGGACTGTGAAATGCTTAATGAATATTTGAAGTGATTATGTTAAATATTTAAAAAGAAAAAATGTGGACTATGGCCTACTTTTGTTAAAAATTATTTTAAAAAATGTTTCAGAAATGAATTCTCAGATTTAGACAACAATCCATGGTATAATATAATATATCCAAAAATGTGTGAAGGTATCGTTTCTGTGATGTTGACTGCACAAGATTATATAGATACGAGGGAAAACAGTTTTGAATTGTATGGTGCAGATTTTTTGATTATGGATGACTTATCTGTATGGCTTATTGAAATTAATACAAACCCTCGCATGAATCCACCCAGTTCCAAATTAACTGCAAGATTATATCCAGATGTTTTAGAAAGTTTATTAAAAGGTATTAAAAAACATTGTATACTTCAAAGTTTATAAATAATAAAAAATACTAGCAATTAATATTTATTTCTTTAATAGTTGTATTGGAATATCCCTTTGATGAAAATGTAGACACAGGAAATTTCGTACAAATTTATAAACAAGAAGATATTGTCTGTCAAAAACTGGATATAGATTCTGAGTTATTCATTAAAGGCAACGCAATTTCCAAAAAAGCAATCTTGTTCCTGGACACAGAGTTCGAAGAACTACAACTGATGTAATGAAAAAAAAAAAAAAAAAGAATGATAAGACTTGCATTTAACAATCATCATTTATTCAAGAAATAACATAATATTATGACAGTACAATCAATATATTTCTATATGTATCGACAAGTTCATACAACTTGTAATCATATGGTGTACAATAAGATTTAATCCATGTAACTCGGCCTTTTGCGACTTTGTTCATTTCAAGTTAAATAAAAACACCAAAGAAGTTTTTAAAAAATAAGGGCAGGTTTATCAGCAACAACAGAAAAGTACTTGTTTGTTGGTGCATTGTTTAGTTAATCCAATACATCTAAATCGATGTCAAATGAATTCACATATATTTGAAAATGATGAAAAACTGTTCTTTATTGACTCATTATCGGTAAACATAAATCTGCTCTAAAAGTGTCATCTGGATATGGATTTAAAATTATCAAATTATGCCCCAGCAGACAACACCGGCGTCTAAATAATTTCACGCGATATCTTGTGTAAAATACCTTTTTTTTTTACGTAAGGTATACATATACAATAATAAAAAGTTCGTCGAGTTCATTTTGTACAATAATACAGAACTTTCACTACTAAACAATCTCTCGTAAAATTCAAAAGAATTTGCGCTAAATTGTAATGAATGAATATACAAATTTTGAACGTCACAGGAATT
>JABFQA010001753.1:0-12816 GCA_022817065.1 Probaryconus sp. ZL-2020 | reverse complement strand
GAAAATCGTGAAATATTTCTTAAATTATAGGCAGACGATGTAGGAAAATTTTTTAATCAAAATATTGTGTATCACGGCATAAATTAAATGCAGTCGCTCGTATGTCAGGACCTTTGACATACGAGTTTTATTCAGTTCCCGGATCACTGTGAATAACGGTAGTTTTTGAGTTCAGCCTGTATTGGCTAAAGGAATATCCTTGACATATCGATCGCTCGTGCTAAGGTATCGAAAGATCGCGTTACGACGTTGGATTATCCCCCGTTAGTCCGATAAGCTTTGACGAAGAGACGCGGAGAAAGAGAAATTTTCCGCAGTGTCCGGTGCACCAAAGATAAGAATCGTGACGCGGTGATGAACTTTACCTAGCCCGGGATTGCAGAGATTTACCGATCCCCCAGAATGCCAAATGTGTCGCAGAATCTCGCTATATTTGACCAGGAGTTTATTATCGCATTCGATCGCGTCTCCTATCAAGGTATAATTGTTCCGACTGAAAGAAAGGGATATTAGTCACTGACGAACCTCTGACAAGCGATTTGAAAAAGGCTTCCAATTAGTTCTGACTTGGGAATTAATTCGCCGTGGGCGAAGAAATCTGTTGCGAATATTTTGCCATCGCAAGATGCCATTAACATCGAATATTCTGTCTGTTGCGGTGATAAAGCGCCGTAAGATATTGATGTGACGAGATGTGAAAAAGAAAAATTAATAATAAATTGTTTCAATTACAAAAGAGACGATGTTGAATCGACTACGTTGACGTGGACGTAATTAAAATATTTATAACGCGAGTAAAATTAATAATAAGAATTGAATTCGAATTTCTTAGCTACTTACATGCTTCAACAGACTGCCTTACCTTTCTCGTGTGAATTACGTATCTAGTACACTGGCGATCGAGTTACGTTATATTTCGAATTCAATCCTGATCAGATTATCAGATTTCAAACAGGTTTGCATTAAGTGTAGCAGAGGCGCTGATTCGAAATATGAAGCTTTTTTTTCCTTTTATTTAAACATGTTCGAGTCGATTTTCCAAAAGAATCGATACGAGAAAATATTTTTAATTATCGTTCGATTGTTGTAATAAGAAACACTGCTCCGGTATTTGTTAAAAGTAAGAGCATTGTATCATTAGCTGGAACAACAAATTTCAGATCGTTCAATTGTTTTATTTAGCGTTGCAATTAGTAACCAATTTCTGTTACTTACAAATGATTAAATGTAATTACTTTCCAAGCAACCTTTAATTATCCAATTTTCCATCCGTCACACAACTCCAATCGATTAGTCTCATCAGTTCCGAAGGTAGAAATGTTCAGGAAAAATACTTGTCAAATATCGTTAAATGAGAGAATTCGAAAGATAAGAATCAGTCTAGCGTGAACGAAATCGGAGGTCTATATGTTTTTTATTCAATAAAGTATTCAATTTGAACAAAAAGAGAAGTGTGTTGGTTTCACATTTATTTGAATAGTGATTTAAGTCGATTGAAAAAAAAAAAAAACGGAATTTTGATAATATAAAAAAAAATCATAGAATGAAATTAGAAAATTAGATTTCATTGCAATTAGTTATAGTGATTCTTCTTCTTCTTCTTCTTATACTGTAAAAGTGATTTAACAAAATCTTACAAGGTGTTAACAGCTTTAATCGTCCCCTGTTTATTCAGAACAAATTATACATCATAACCTACACAATTATTTAAAGATTACCATCCCGTTATGACTTTTTAATTGAAAGTGGAAATTTTAGTGTCACATTATCTCAAATTGTATCTCGAGGCTAAATAAAGCAAGGCGAATAAGTAAGATGAATGACACAGAAGATAGCCTCAAAGCATTAATGAATAAATTCTGACTTCAAAGTCACTCTCGGTAATCGTGCGTTTAAAACATTAGCTGCTTTTTATCGATTCGTCTTTTCTCGTTTACTTTCTTTTTCTTTTTCTTTTTTTTTTTTTTCGATAAAATTCATCACATTTTCTTAAACAATATTAACATTTTACAATCCTGAAATAGCGACGTAAAGCTTGAACGCCAATCGATGAGTGTATTAAAAATTGTAAATTGATGGAAATTTTGTATTTCCATCGCGGGGCAAAGAAAGCGTTTTATTATCGATATTCCGCGAGGTAATAATGTTATTTTCGTGTTTCGTGAAGCTTTCTTCGTTGCAAAAATGTTCGACGAGCAAACACGAGACACGTGTGAACGAGCGCCGGGTGATTTGTTTGTGTCCTCTTTTCCTCGACTTTTTTCCCAATTTTATTCACTCAGTGTTAGTCCGGCAAACATTTTCTCGAAAGCACTCGACGTACATTCGTGCTGTGCGAGCAGATCAATCTTTCTTTTCCTCCTTCTCGCGCGATTAGCTCTATGGGCGATTTTATCCTCGGTGTCACTTTGCACGTATAACTTTTTGATTGTCAAGAAAGTGCTTCCTCAAAGAAACAAACAGTAACTATGACGAATGCGAGGCGATATTATTACAAAACATCAGATAACTTACAGATGTTGGCTTTCATTTGACATTTCGTTTGAAATTTGAATATATTATTATTGGACCAAAAGGAAAGGAATTTTTCTGCTTTTCCACGTATATGTTTTGTGTAGAACATTTTCGATGAAAGAGGTATGAAATTTTATAAAATTCATAAGTGTTCAAAATTCCAAGTTTGTAAAATAAAAGGACAGAATACTTTTTGAAGAATGAAACGCGAAATACACTTTTAATTACATCAAAGTCAATATTCTTTCTTGTAACTTTTACGCATCGACGGATCGTTGTCCCTTTTTATTTTCTTCTCGTCTCAAAAATACCAGGCATAAAGACTGCCAATAATATTGAGCAAAGCAGTCAAACTTACTTAACGTCAAGTCTTTTTAGATACGAGTCAAAACAGACAGGCATTCAACTTGAGCCTTGTCGAATGAAATAAATTACACTTTTCAATATAATATTGCAAATATATTCCAACGCTCTATATTTGATGTGTGACTTTTATTTGTCAAACGTTCGTTAACAGTCCTGTTTCATCATAAATATGACAATTTCATTCACAAAAGACAATTTCAACAAATAATAATCACAAAGGAAAAGAAAATTGCTTAACAATTTACTTCCTATTTTAACATCAATTTGAGTTTATTGCACGCCAGTTTTCCATACAATGACATAAAAAGAAGAATTGGTTAGAAAACAGGAAAGGTGATAATAAAAAGTGTTAATGATGACACTAACTGCGAAAGGTGATTTAATGATGAAAATGACTTATGTGCATTATTGCGATGTATATGTCGTGCAAATTATTCGCCACATAAACATTGCTCACGCGATCACATAATATAATCTAATAAATCGCTCGCATAATGTTGTAACGTAATAACAACATATGTAGCATTGACCTGGAATTCCTTATTTAGTGTTTGACGGTTGGATAACCCTATCGGAAAGACATTACAGACGTTTTGTGTGGATTGAAATATGTCTACGTTTTGTACGGCGCATTTGCAAATCAAATGAAACACAGAGCGACAACGTAAAATTTATAGTAAACGCGCGCGTTGTTTAAAATTTAGAAATTCTTTATCCTAAAGAAAAAAAATGCAAATCAGAGTCAACTTCGAAATGTGTAAATCGAAGGAAAAACTTTATTTTCAATGAACAAGAGAAAACAAACAAAGTAAATAGAGTACACGTAAACCAGTATCAAAAGCAATGTATTTCAATCCGTATAAAAACCCGCTCCCCGACCCATTGCATAACTTTTCACTCGCATCTACGAGCGAAGTAGCCGAAAATATCGGAGCGTAAAACGCGACTGTCATCAAGGCTGAAAGGGTTTCCTCAAAAGCGTCAATCTGAAGTGTTTTGTGCAGGTCGTGGCTGGAATAGTTTTTGACTATGATATCACGTACCCGGGGTTAGCGGCTTATAACGTTATTATGAAACCGTACTATGATTTTCACTTCGACTATGTCTGTTTCTATATTTGTTATCATTTCGTACACTGAGAAAAATTAGATATAAAAAAGTACCAACACTGGATTGTAGACTCAGTGTATATAATATGAGATACAAAATTTTATTAACGTACCGATAGTAAAATTTTTACAAATTTTTACATCATTACAAATTTTACTATCAGTGTTAGTAATCTTGAAAATCTTTTTCAAGATCAAGCAAACAAAATTATTGCGGATCAATTGATTTCTAAATGTTTCCAAATTAGTAAGTCTACCGGAAAGTGGTGATAGTAATTTTTTGTCGAATACCACGTGGGGTTACGTAGCGCGACGCGAATCTGGAAACGTCAATCCATCGCAAAACAGGCCTCGTCGGATATTCGTTACAGCCGCACTCTAACCGGCCGTTTCATTGAGCTCTCTGCATATTCGTTACGGTGCTGAACACGCGGCTATACGCGTTCATCAGAGTACTGTAATGGTAATAGGACAGCGATAACCATCACGCGTTGTCAGGTAATATCCAGCGCTGCGGACTGCATACATCTTCGCATGGATATCTGCCTATATCCGGCCGATGTCGAAACTGGATATCGGACGATAATGCATAGCTAACTTGAACAGTGATTGCGGAGAAAACGGTCGTGGCCAAAGCGTACGAGACCGAGCTTTTTAAAATAAAGTATTGTTTTCGATGGAATTATTATGAATTTAATTTTGCATTACCACGAGTAAAAGAAACGTTTTTACACCTTTAATAATAATGTATTACTTTTAATATAATAACAAAGAAAGTTTAAAATTTAACTCGTATTATTTAGTTGTAAAAATTTACGCTTTATAAAACTGAATTAATAGTGGAAATATTTTAACAAAGTAAACACGAAAATATGATTTTAAACAACAATACTTTCCAGCTGTTTAAATAATTCGTTTGCGTTGAATAAACGTGAATTAAATAAATATACAAATGTTATATAAAAATGGTTTAATCTATTTTCCATGAGAATGCTTTTCAGAACTTATATCATCTAAATAATACGTCATACAAATTTCGTAAGCACACGAACACATACAGACTGTATTCACGAATTTACATGTCTCGTAACTTCACTTGAACCTGCACAACAAAAATTTCAGTTAATTAATATACTTTTGAATAATGTATGTGTGTTTACACATCATACAATTGTTAATCTTCATAACACATTTGTGGTCCTTATATTTAATGTTCCTGAAATTTAAGGCTAATTAAAACGAAATTTTCTCTAATGAAATATATTTTTAAAGAAAAATTATCGCCGGAGAGAAATATTTTAATAACATCGTCTTAGCAATAATTTAATAACAAATTGTTCCTTTTCTTTATGCCCGATCAATTTACATAAATATTTTGCAAATTACATGAATATTCATGCGATACAAATTATTTCGTTCTTCGTTATAACACGCACTGCTCTAGCCTCTCAATTTTAATCGAATTACTCCGTAAGTATTTGCTAACAAATTAAATTAGTAACTTCTTCTCATTTATCTAACAATTTTCATTCCAATTATACACGTGGCGCATTATTAACAATTGTTTAAATATCCTTCTAATTTATATTCTTAATATTAGAAGAAATAAAGAATTTTTATTTCTCATATATACGTAATAAGAAATAATGTAAAAATTAAATGATCGTAAATGAAATGTATGCGTAATTTATAAAATGTCACTTTGATACTTTTGACAAAAATAAATTTTATGCCGCGTCCAAAAAACTCGCAGTGACTCTAATCAGTGTGAGTGCAGCGCGATAAATTGTCACAACAAAAGTGAGATATGACCTTTTGCGCAAAAATGGAACGTTCCGTTGCGCATTTGTATGCAATGCGTCTGAAATAATATCAATGGTTAGGGGCAACGTTTTCACGAATGTGAAGAAAACGTGACCATCACGCTGCGTAGCTTGTCCCTGTCGCGATAGATCTCACTCGGTGGCTTATAAGTTATTTTCCAGCGATGTTTGTGATAAATTACAGATTTATGATATGAAAAGCCAAATTTGTTTCACCTCAGACCGAGTTATCTTACAGGACCACTTTAGCATAAACTTTTCTACTGACAAAATATTTTTTTTTTTTTTTTTTTTTTAAGAAATTTTAGAATCATCTAAATTCATTAAATTACAATTTAACGCGCTTATTCAATGAGAATTCCATAAATGAACGGAGACGGTCGATCATTTTTCTCAACGAGAAAGTTTACATTTTACTAACGCTGTTCTAAATGACAGTGAATCCGTTAATTACTTTAATACAAAATATTATTTGCGCATAGTTGAACTCTAGTCCGTAGAACTTAACTCTGCAACTTTGACTTGACTTTTCCGAAACTTGTTTGAAACTTTTCCCGTGTCTCGTTCTCGTTCTGTTCGAAGGAGTAAATAAACAGAAGACGCAAAAATACATCCGAAAACACCTTTCCAAGTTTAAGAGAAATATATCCATTTAAGGAAAAATTATGTTAATTTTTTGTGCGAACGTAAAAGTAAAAGCGTTATATATTTAAAAACGATAAAAAAAAACTTTTTATTTCGCTCATTAGCATTCTTGAAAAACTTTTGTGCAAAAAAAAAAAATTTTTATTTTCTTATGAAATTTCGGTAAAAAGATTTTTGCATTAATTTTGAATGAAAATGGTATTTTCAAGAGTGATTGAAATCAGGAAACAAAAGAACCGAAATTAAAATAAACGATCATTTTGATTTGTCGCGAAAATTAAATTAAGAATCTATATTTTTTTTTTCTCTACACGACGTACCATTAGCAAAAGCGTTTAAGCATTGATATATCGTTTTCTATCTCTCTTCACGAATTACATTGTATTAAAGTGAAGCGAGTGGTTTATACGGTCGCATTCCGAATGAACATCCGAGTGTCGATAATGCGAGATTATTCCTGAATTCCAATAGATCCAGGCCAATACCCCTCCATTACTGTCGCCCTGTTCATGCGGAATGTACTTCCAGGGATTCAATCTCGTACCTCGTCAGAAATGAAAACGTTGTCTGTAATTATTTTCTTGTCAATCATTTCCGGCCAATCTCGCGTGCGATCGGTTGAAAAGTATGAAATTCCCTCGTCTAATCGCCGTCAAAAGTTGTTTCCCATTTTTGTCTCCCGCATTAAGCTCGTTTAATTCTGATCTATTGCAATTACCATGTGACCATCTCAAATGAATTATTTATAGCATCGCCAGCGAAATAATGCCATCAAATTAAAGTATTCCGTTCCTGCAATCAAATGAATGTTTTCAATTAAGTTTTAATGCCGTTGTAGTTTTAAGTGACAAAGCATTGCATTGAAATTTGTAACTTTGTTCGTTAAAAAGAAATGGAATCAACTTTCAGAAGTTCACTAAAAAAGTTTAAATAAAAAATAACTTCTTTATGTTTAAGTATTGAAACTTTTAGATCCTTTTAAAACATGATTATTTCAAAGAAAACATCTTTATTTAATGAGGTTTTTTTTTTCTTGACCGAAAGATTTGTATTTCAAATAAATTGAATGTAAAGTATATAACTATAAAGGAAATATTTCGTTATGATATCACTGTACGGTTTGAGAAGAAAAATTTGAAGAATGTGAAATAATTGCTGCAATAATTATGTGGCACATTTACGTAGGTATGCCAAATTACCGCAGCAGAATTTAAGTTTCTTTGAGAGACAAAATAAACGAGTAATTCAATGAAACATCATTGAATGATACTTTTATTTTCGAAAGTATGTAATTGAAATACTTTCGTAACTTGAATAATTAAATAAATGCTTGTTACAAGAAAAAAATTGCCCACCTGTTTGTGAGAAGCATTGCTATTCGTTAATTAAAAGGGGCATCCTACAACGCTTGTATTCATTATTGTATTAGTATGTTATGTTAAAGTATATGGAATTATTCGCATGTGTACTATTAGCGGTAATTTTCGCACTTTGCCTCAATTTCCTTACACATTATAAAAATGCTGATAAGTGCATTAAAGAACCCTCCTGTAAAATTCCATATTTAAACTGTTATTTACGCATTAACTATTGATTGACGTCGTAAATGTTACAATTTTTGCAATTTAATGATGAAAATAATAATGGCAATAACGATGATAATTTAAATATACATTTGAAAATGTACGTTTTCAGTTGAAATGGAATATAAATCGTAAGCAACAAAATAATTGTAAGCGAAAATGTAAAAGGTTAAAATTTAATCATAATATCAATTCCATGAGAATGTACGTCATATTTTGAAAGTGTATATTCAAACGTTATATAAACATTTAATGATGCATTTTATCGTTAGTTAAATGGATTTGTCATGTGCTTTAAAATAATATTTTATCGATACATCATATCGTATATAAATTCTGTTAATTTGCATTTTATTATGTTGGCCCTTATATTCACTTTTATTCATATCATGCTATAAAGACCATTAGTTTTATTTGAAAATCTCTGAATAATTTGACAGACAATAACCGCTGAAGCAGAAATTATCCTCTTTATCGATAAATAAAAAAAAAAGGCCTTACTATAAAAATGTCGACGAAAAACTGTGAAATCAATTCATACATTAATTAATACCATTTTATTAATAAAATCGTAATAACAAATTCATACCGTAATAAATTGTCCTGAAAATTTGATTTTCTGTTTGAGAGAAGGATTTTACGAACAATTTTGACATAAATATTAAATGAGCCACAAAAATCCGTGCATCAGGTGTATTAAACTAAAAAGCCCCATCGCAATAATTCGACGATGTTTTAAACTCATTACGAAATCGAGCTTGGATTTTTATGAACTAATAAACGTGAAGCGTGTGACGTTTTCGGTCAGCATCAGCAGGGGAATAAAAAGTCTAGGCTGTGTGAAAATCGTCCGGAATCGTATCGTCGCACTCAACCGCAAGCAGAAATAAAGCGGACCACTATAAACATAATACGAGCGTTCATAAAAGTGGCTGAGGCTCAAAGATCAATACACGAAATCCGTCGCCAAACGTTTCGCATTTCAAATTTGGCGTCGTGGAATGCCATCGGTTCCCGCACAGTGTTCCTGGCCAGGCGAATTTACAGGGCGCTCATAGCAAAGGCACATAAGTTTCCTTCTTTTTGGACGACTTCCTACGTTCCTCTATCAGGCGACGCGAAATTCCTTGGAATTGGATGTACCGAAGTATACCATACCAGTTCGGAATTGTTTCGTTACTTCCTCAGTGTCTGTAACCGAAACGTGTGCACTTCCGCAATAAAAGTTTTCTCATGCATACATACGTGTGCTTGTGACACACTCACACAAAGACCTTCCAAGAGTTACGATCTATAATGCACTACTTAACAAAAACTAACAAAACGATTCTTTTTTCTTCATTGGGATTTTATTTGAAAATGTGTCGATTTCTGCCATATGCTTTGACGGGACTTAAGATTTTCATCGTTTTTTATTGCTTGTTCATTGTATTTCTTTTTTTCCGGAACTCTTTCAAAATTATCCCGCGTTCGGAGAAAACTAAAAGGAAAAATCATTTTTGAGAAAGAACATGTAAAAGACATTAGAACGTAAATATTTTACGTACAATGTATTCAAGAAAGTTACAATTTTCTTAGGGAAGACTTATCCTTATTTTTGTATATATAAATATAAACATATATATATACGTGTGTATAAATAGATATATAAAAGTGGGATATTATGGTCCTCGTCGTAAAGCTGCGCGAATAGAGGTGCGGAAAACTAAAGACCTTTCCTTGGAAGGCACTTAAGGCGACGCGGAATTTTATAACTCCCGGTGAATTTCGTATTTCACGTAGTCACCCTTTCTCGGGTATTATGGCCAACCGCTGCTTTCGGCATTGCGGATGTAGGCTTTCGAGACTCATTCCAAAAGATTCGAGATTTTACGAACCAGATATGGTACCACAATCGGCCGGACGAACTAATACTTAAGGCGCCCGATTGTTTCGAGATCCTCCGATTAACGAACATCTGCCATTCGATGCTTGTCCTCGATTTAACAGTGTGATTTTAAGAATCTATTTTTTTTTTTTTTCCCAGTCTATAAATGCAAAAATGTAAGATATTTGAATTGAATTCTTCAATTGGTTAACAATTTAGGAACTGAATAATAATTATTACAATTACGGCGAAACATTGCACGCAAATAGCTCGGAAACATATTTCACTTACATTAATTAGATTTCAATGATAATTTATCAAACCGTATTGTTTTTATTTAAGGCTATTTTAGTTCATTATTATCTATCATAACTAACACTGTCCCGAGTTTCATGCAGCTGTTCCAGAAACTTGTGCTGGTTTCTGACTATAAAATCGTTTGGATACATAACCAAATCAGAGCCAACAGTACATTGGTTTTGTCGCAGTTTGAAGATCCGCAAAAGACCACGCGTGCACTATTTGGAAACAGATCATTATTTTCTGCCTTAATGTTCTTATATAATATTTAATGAAAGATCAAATTCAATATTTAATTTAATTACATTGAAATGAATTGTAATAGACAAATTTGCAATTGTAATGTTATATCAATATTCGAAGTGTTTTCATCATCTTGATGATAAGTCCCTACTGAAACTTGGCGTAGAATTTCGTTGGCTTATCTACTCGGTGCAAAAGTTCAGTTTGCACAGACTGCTAATTTCAATGGCATTGACATAAAAGGGAAAAAATGCAAATTCTTAGCATTTTATACTGCAAAGAGTTGCACGCAACACGACGCTCGTTAATGTATTATACAGATTTTGATTAAAGCGTCACTAATTAATATTTTACACGCCACTCAGAGCAATTAACATTCAAATATACTGAAGCATTAAACGATCTTAGTTTCATGAAATTTATGACAGAAGCGGTGTCTAAATTCGTTTTCCACCAAAATATAAAAAGCTTTCACGAAAAATGTGATATTTTTTAAATTGAAGAAATAATGAATGAATTTTAGGTTTATCTGAAACATTTCTATTTCTAACTCGTTTACAAAAATTAAGGACAAAAAAAAAAAATTATAAACTATCTTTGAGTCTGTAATGAACGTTTTTTAATGTTTGAACAAGAAGTGAAACAAGCAAAAACAACGAATATAATTACATAAAGTTAATTTAAAGTCACTCAAGCGTCTTTCACGATCAAATAAGTTTAATATTACTACAAAATGTTATTAAAAGTTTATAATTTTCAAGATGGTTAATGTTGGTGCAAGGCATCAATTATAAATTAATGTTCGTGTACATAACAAACTAGTCCGTGAATGCAGTCGATACTGATATCAACGGAGGAAATTAATTTTTGTTGTCCTGTTATTTATCGAGAATTTAAAAAATCATAAAATTGATGTTTTCAATTAATTGAACTTGCCTTTAATCTTGCTACCTTATGTAATAATATAACATGGAAAAGTCTTTGTGGAAAATAAAATTTGCAGGAATCAAAGTAACGTTATTATCATCGTAAAATATAAATCAATTTAAGTGTGCAACTTCTAACAATTGTGTCTTTAGAAACATGAAATACACATTTAATATGCTTAAAGTATTATAAAAATATATGACTACAC
Organism: Probaryconus sp. ZL-2020; assembly: GCA_022817065.1. Classification (NCBI taxonomy): domain Eukaryota; kingdom Metazoa; phylum Arthropoda; class Insecta; order Hymenoptera; family Scelionidae; genus Probaryconus; species Probaryconus sp. ZL-2020. Next base: position 1,231 of record JABFQA010001753.1, on the reverse strand, counting down.
TTATCTTTTCGAGCTTTATGTGACATAAAAGTGAGACATACACTGAACATAAAAAGCGTTCATTTATTAACATAAAAAGGAAATTCGATTTGCGCAGTGTTTTACTCAAACTCCAGGAAAGTTAATGAAAATGAACTTCGAATAATCAAACGAAGTGTCTATATCAATAAATAGCTCATTACAATTACAACAAATAATTTATTTAATTGAGTGTAAACAATTACATTGCAGATATTGTTTAATATCGAATTCATTGAATATTTATAAATTTATGGAATAACTTATTTTACTGATGATGTTGCCGATAATATATGCGTCAATTGAAAATTAATATGAAAATTAATACCATTGTATTGAACTTTGAATCATTGTTCATACGAAATCATTGTAATCTTGATCTTTACAACAGAATGTCTTTTGTTTCGAATTTGAAAGTGCAACATTTTTCCCTGCTAATAACAAAAGACTCGAAAGTATTTAGAAGACTGTTAAAACGTTGACCGCAAAACGTGTCAAGGCAAAGTCGTTTGAGTGTCACAATTGTTACGTCTCTGAAAAAAAAAAAATCAGTTTACTTCAGTTAAGTGTGTCATTTATAAAAGCAAAATAAAAATGTTATTCGAAAATGAATGGTAAAATTAAGGAAACAAACTTTTAGAAACTTTGGAACCCTTATAAAAAATTTCTTTTCCCTTTGTATTTCTTTATAAATTCCATTCTAATAAATCTTTCAAAACGTCAATCATTCTGAACAGCGACACCATAAATTAACGTTCTCAATTGGAAGGATACATTTCTTTCTACCGATAGCGGTTGACAAATAACCAACCATTTGACGCCGGTCGGTTGTTTAAATCCCCGTTTCCGCCATTCGTTTCCTATGACATTTGTATACGCGCTTCTTCGCCGCAAAAGCCGCGCCGAAGCCTTAAAACAACACGTCGTCCGGTATAAAATAATTCAAAGAAGTCATACAGATATTCGTAAGTCCCTTCAGCTGGTCGAAGCTGTGGGCAACCATCGTCGCACTTTTATGCCTTTTTATCCCACGAATTCTTGCCGTTGTTTACCAACGCCAAAGTAAAAGACGAGTTTGTATATTTTCGTTTTATAGCCAACCCTTGTTTCCCCAATACACACATGCTTATGCATAAAGCGGCTCGCGACGTGACGTCCCACACTCACGCATTCTTTTCTTTTTTCTTTTTTTTTTTTTTTTTTTTTTTTTTTT
>JABFQA010001752.1:0-12817 GCA_022817065.1 Probaryconus sp. ZL-2020 | reverse complement strand
CTGGATCTTGATCATATCCAGACGAGTATGGATATGATCAAGATCCAGACGGTTGCCATACGGTGCCAGACGATTGCCATATATTCATTTCCACGCGGGTCGCTTAGATTTAAGCTCGCGCACCACTTCAGGCTCTGCAACCCTTATCGATTATGAAGTTTTATGAAGTTTTATGGAGATTTACGGAGAACTAAAAAATGTTTTCATTTAAGTTTTAAGAAGTTTTAAGGAAAATTTCGAAGTTTTTATTTGATTTTCGGAATAATTGACAGAATTTTTCGGAGTTCTACGCTAAAGAACAGCGTGGTGAAAAAATATGCATGAAACGTGCGGTGAAAACGTGTACTGAAACAACATGTATGAAAATCATGTCTGTTACGCATGCGCACGTCCATCTTGTTTGGAACTATTTTCATTGTCGGAGTGCCCAGAAGTTCGAATCGGTGTTCGTGTATCCCCAATTTTTCAGCCTACTGGTACCCATGATAGCGGCGCTACCAGTACCGGACTGTTCTTTCATTATACGGACATGATTGAAAGCATGTTTTAAGTTCTCCGAAAATCTCCGTAAAAATCCGAAAAGTTCTAATTCTGTCCGTTTTTCAGAGGTTTATGGAGATTTTTGGAGTTTTTTGAAGTTTTTCTGAATAATTTATGGACATTTTCAAAAATTTTTCGGAGTTTTTCGGAGAATTTTTTTCCACAAGGAAATTTGATAAAACATATTACAAAATGTACGCAACCACTATGCAGCCATTTTAACATCTTCGTATCTTCAAAAATTCAATTGAAATACTTTTATATTTATTTTTAGGTGCAAAAAATTATGTATAATTATATATAAATATAAGTAAATGAATGATTATGTAGTTTAAACTTTATTAGAACTAATATGAAAACGCCGCACGAACATATTGCTCAGAACGAACTAACTGTCACCATCTTCGCAGCATACGATGGTTAACTGCGATTCAGTTACGATTAGTGCCAGATTTTCGTAATATATAAAAATTCCATTCATCGTGAAAATTATGTTTTTTCCGTATAATTAATATATCATATACGCTAATAGACTGTTATTTCTCATAAAATTATTTTATTATATGTCAATAGAATAATAGTTAACGGCGAATATTCTTACTCAAATTAGACCATTTTTAGAGTATACGTAAAATATATTCTGTATTCCATTGCGAAAAATAGATATTTACACATACTCTCAATTTTTGTCTCTCATTAGCTGCAAAGATCTTGAAAAGACTCGTGCGGATATTCTATGTATTATGGAATTAAAACTAGCAGCAAATTCAAATCGTCACCCCAGTGGAAGAAGGTGCAACCTCATTTATTGCTTCAAGAAGGGCTTATGTCCTAATGCTTATACATAGGATACATAGGACATTCTTCAAGCAATGAACGAGGTTGCACCTTCTTACACTCGGGCGACGAAATGAAAAAAGGGTCACTGGTATATGCCTAATTATTATTTTCATTTGTTCAATATTATTATTATGTGCAAAGAAATAATTTTTTGTATTCGCTGCTAAGCTATTTGCTGCTAGTTTCAGCTTCATCATTTTCTTTTATCTTAATTTGTATACACAATTTCGCTTTCCCCTATTAGTTATTTTCTGAAACAGAAAAAAAATCATAATGAAACATTTTAACTCATTCCGCCGATTTCGTTGCGCGGCGTCGCAACGTAGGCATAAGTGGGGGTATAGACCGAGCAGCAAACGTCCGTACCGTGAGAAAATGAAATCTGGAGGAATGAGTTAAGCAATAATAATAAAATGTTCAAAAATGTATTTCTTTTATGTCTGTTAGAATGAATTTAATTCTGTTAAATGATATTATTTTATTTGTTTGATTAATTAAGAATACCCATGTTAAATTTATAGTTTTTGTTTCACTATTTTTACACCGGAATCTGAGTAAAAGCTATAAATAATTTATGAGTAATTAAATAATTTTATGAGTAAAAGTCAGAAAAATTCGGAATTTGAAGAAACTTTTCATACTTAATTAATGGTTTTCATACTAAGTGATATTAATTTCCAATTTCGGAGCCATATTATCAAATATTTTTGATACATAAGTTTCTCTTTTTCAGCTCGAGATAAATCTCTAAAAATAAGCAACACTAATAAAGAATTTAAAAAAATTCTGTAAATTTACAAAAGTACTTAAAATATCAGAGTGCTTGACATTGTAACTTTTTCGATGTAGTTTTTTCAATGTATTTCAACCAAATAGTCTTCTTCTGACAAGAATTTACATTCAATTAAAATAAAAATTTGTCTTCAAACTCTACTTGTATTTAGAGATAATACAGAGTTATCATCGTAAATTCATCACTATTCTCAGCATTCATTAATTCTATCCGAAATCGTTTCTCCATTATTCGACACCGGCCAAATCTTTGCTGAATTCTATATAATCCTCCTTAAAAAGAAAAAGTCCTTTAAACGTTCATTAGGATTATAAAGAGTGATGAAGAACGGCGCGTTATTTTCTAGATGATCGAACAAAAGGTCAACCTGATAACTACAGAAGTCATCCGTATCCTCGGACCCGTCCTTCTTCGAAATCTCTTTAACAGAGGAGGACAGGGTGGTGGTCAGATGGGCAACGGTGGCACTACAGTCATGGCCAAGTCGCCCTTCGGGGAAGATAGCGACGATTTAGGTGATGATGACTTTAGTTCATCCGACGAAGACTCTCAGGTTAGGGTGGCGCTGCCAACTTTTCCTCCGGACGTTGATGAGGAGCAGGAATCCACCGTAAACACTACTAAAGAATCCTCGACCAGCATCAATGTTTAACTGCGAAAGATTAGAAATCTTCTATAACAAGTGTTCTTGAACAGTGGAGTACAAAGTTGTTCGAAATGTTGTCTTCGTTTCAAAAGACTTGCCAAAAGACAATTCTATTTTCATACTAACGATATGTTATAATTTTAGGAAACGGATAAATATTTTTTAATGAATACCAAGACTCAAAAGATACCTTTATAAAACTAAGTAGTAAATCTTGAAACAAACTGAAAAAATTTGTATACAACTGTTGTTCTAAGCTGCTGTGTATATGTGTATTTTAGCCATATGTTGAGTCGTCTATAATGAATATTTGCGTATCGAAAAAAAGTCCGCAATTGACTGGTAAGGGTTAAGCAATTGTCTGTATAGTAAATTCGGCAGCACTCAGGATCAGAAGCGCAAGACAGATTATTGTCATACTAGATGAAGACTATCATGCAAGAATTTGATGTAAGCACGTAATTGACCTCTCTTTCGCACCGAAACTCCAATGAGAAATCGTGCGATAATTGTAGTGGGGGAAGTTTGTGCACGGTCTCGCAGTAGCGTTTTTATGCGCGAGACGAATCAGCTACGTGCGCACAGCAGGTTCTTGCATCCTGGACTTCAACTTTAGTAATGCGTATATAGAGCAGAAAAACATGAAAGAAATCGCCGTACTACTGCAAGGCAATTTTAGTAGAGTAATGTGCTATATTAAAAAAACATGCTTCGTTTAGCCCTTACGTGATATGGCAAGTATATTTATATTAATTTATCGAGAAAGTAGTCAAGCTTTAGTATGATACAATCTAACGTGTATCTAGCAAGAGAGTACCATACGTTTGTCAGACTACATGGATAGAAACAAGTGTTTACTTAAATATGTGAATCGTTCATACAGATTTATATTGTTATTGGCTAATGGTCTGTCTGGGACCGAGTCCATTTAAAAAACAACAACAACAACATGCAGATTTATAACATAACCATTCAATGATCATAAGGATAAGTGTTAACACATAAAATGTAAGTATTTTTAGGTAAGAGCCCAGAAGGCCGCTTTGCTACAGCTCAGGGAGAAACTATATACTATTAACTGGTAGTGCAACAGTTGTATGGAATATTTTCAGTGCAACTTCATTTTCTGATTACCTACAGATTATTTTTTATCTGTACCCTAATAGAACACAACGTATATTATACGTATAATAGATGGGGCTTTAGCTATTATTTAGCTCTTATATGTATGTTTGTTCCTGGAATGGTTCCGGGGATTGGTATAGCTCCAATTAGGGATGTACGTACTTATGAGAAAATAAGTTGAATAAGATCAAATATAAATTTTGAGACTTGGTAAAATTTATTAACTACAATTAATTTATAGAATTCGATTCTCCAAAGTTCTAGGTTTCTAGCACCTGCACTTGAGCAGAATGAACGTACAACTTCTTAAATTTTTTTTTTAGTTTAGCAGTGCATTATCCGCTCGTCCGTGTTTTCAGGACAAACACGGAAAGCATATTCTTCTTCATTTGCTATTTGTCCACTGCTCTCTTTTTTCTCTTGTATATGTTTTCATCTCTCTTGTGTGTGTTTCCTCTTCATTATAATCGTTGCTTCTTCCAGAAATCACTTCCTTCGAAGCATTTATTCTAATATCAATTTTACTAATGCTTTCTTTATTACGTCTTATCCAACCTTTAAACAGAACTTTATTTTTATTAGCTAATTCTTATATTGATAAAAATGATAGAAGGTGATAAACATAACATATCATAAAAAATGATTAAAAATGATAGGCATGGCCAATTATGGGCCCCATGTTGGACCAACATTGGCCCAACAAATTTACCTATATAAAATTTCCTAACTGGGACCTAGATAGGCCCAATGTGGGTTTACCCGTATATGGGCATACCCGGTCACAACCCATATTGGGCCAACTTTTTTTAAGGGCATGCCCATGTACATTTCTACTAGGGTATGTGTAATATATGTTCATTTGATAATTTCAATAATTCATTTTTTATAATATTGCAATTAAATAAACATTGAATAACCGAATTAGCATAACATGATACACCATCCTTATTTTGTAATCCACGCAGTGCAAATTTACTGTTATGATTAGGATCAGGTAAAGCTTCTGAATTATTTATACTTTGACAATCTAAAACTTGTCTCGGTATGATCCAGTAATCATCAACAATTTTCCTCAAATGATTATTTATTATGTTAATGCATGGTAAATCAGGCCTATATTTTTGTTTTAATCTATTGTATTCACTCAATGCCTCTGCGCTCGCTTTTATTGAAGCAGGATCAAAATTAATTAAGTATAAACCTTCTATTGAAGTTACTCTTGATAATGCTACATACACCTGACCATAAGTAAACATACTATTTCCAGCATCTACGACGGCAGTATTTACACTCATTCCTTGAGATTTATGAACGGTAATAGCGTAACTTAAACATATAGGAAACTGTTTTCTTACAACGAATGCTTTATCTATGATTTCAAATTTTACATTTGATCTTTCAATATTATGATTTTTTCCTGACGATAAAGTAAGCGTTAGTTGTTGAATATCATTTTTATCATCAATATTTCTTTTAATTGCACTTAAAATACCTACTGTACCGTTCACTAATCCGGTAGTGACATCGATATTTCTTGTAATCATTACTTTAGCACCAATTTTTATTTTTATGATTTTTGGAATTCCTCCTGATCGTGAACAGTCTTCATCATCAGATTGTAAAGCTTTTTTAACTTTTTTAAGTAAATAAATTTGGCAGTCTATAGCATCATTAGCAATTAATTTTATTTCTTCTGATTGAATTCGTGATAACATTTCGTTATTAAGCGTTTCACACATATATCGAGTAGGAAATAAGCAAACAGTATCAAACGCTAATGTATCGATGAAACTACACAATTCTAATAACCTTTGACTTGACTTTCCTTAAAAATAATTTTTCTACTGTTTAGCATTTGCATATCTTTACTGTTTAGATAGCCTACGCGTAATCGAGAGAGCATTTGTGAATATACCAAATCATTCTTTTGTCTCATATTAATTGTTAATTCATCATAGTGAAATAAATTTTTCCATAAATGAAAGTTTCCAAATGATCCTAAATACTTGTCAACTTCACTTGTAGTAAGCTGTACATAAGCAGAATTGTCGTTTATTGGAGGTAATTGCAATAAATCACCAAATAATAAAATATTCCTTTTCCCAAACCATCCATCTTCCATATCACTTGTATTAAATATTTCACATAGTCTAAGATTTATATACATGAAGGTAATATTAGATATCATTGATACTTCATCAATAATAATCAAAATCGCATCTTTTAATTCTTCTCTTAATACTTTTATAGCTAAATCTGATAGCGGTCTGTATTTCGGTGTACAACCATGCTCTACTGGTAACTGAAATAATCTATGTATTGTTAAACCCGAAATATTATAAGCGGCAATGCCGGTTGGTGCTGTAATAGCTACTCGTTTATTTAATTCTTGTTTAACCCAACATCTAATAACATGTATGAGAAAACTTTTACCAGTTCCTCCTTCACCACTAATATAGAGTCTTACTATTTCATTATCACAGTTAAGTTTGTTCGTTACCTTATCAAATATACGCTTTTGATCATCATTTAATTTAGATATGTTGCATTGCGTTAACTGACTTTAAATCTTAATTTACTTCTTATGCAGCTGGTTGGTGCCTGGTCTTACTTTTCTTTGGTCTCTATTTCTTGTAACTGCATAGAATTATTATAAGTATCATTATCTGCTTCCTAGATAAAACCTGGCCCTGGTCAGCTGCATTATTATTAGTTAAATGGTCGGGTTTTGCTTTGGCTGTAGACAGAATATTGTTACCAAGTCCTCTGCTTGTCCTTTCTGTGAACAGGATTTCCATCCTGGTTGTTGTAAATTTACTTGTCGACTGGAGGGTCGAACCTATCGCTGCTGTAGAAAGTGTTCTTCTTTGACAAGTCAGCGTTCACTGGTGTCTGCGAGTCCTGTTCCAGCGCAGGCTAATCCCGATTCCTTGAATTCATTAGCCACTGTGGGTGAAACATCCGAAATGAATAATCCTGAGCTTCTCACATTTATGTCATCAATTAATCAGAAGCTGGAATCCCTTCAGCAGGATGTCTCGTCTCTCAAGTCTCTGAAAACAGCTGTGGAGGGCCTTTCTCTGCAAATTGATAAAGCCTTACAATTGGCTACACAAAACCAAAATTCTATTTTCAAAATTGAGTCTGAGGTGCAGTCACTCAGCGCCAGAGTGTCCGAGAACTCACGTGAGCTTTCTAGATCTAAAACCTTTCCGCGTGACTTGTCTACAGCGTTCTGGGATCAGGAACTGGCGTTTCTAGGTTTGACTAAGGATTGTATTGATAACTCTCTGCAGTTTATTAATGCCTTAGCTGCGCATCTTGGGATTACCTTGGCGGATTTCCATGTCCTGGATCTCTGGTCCCCTAAGTCTAAGGGCCCTTCTTACACACTCATTGTAAGATACCACTCTAAACTCATACGTAATAACTGGTTGATGACGGCTAAGGCTAAGGGAGACCTCCTATTGTCTCACTTTCTCCCGGGTGCACCTGCTACCAGGATTAACATCTATGAGAGGTCAACATCTATAGACAGGAGATTATTGGCTCAGGCCAAGGACTTTGCAAAAACTAATTCCTATAAATATTGCTGGCTTAGACGAGGGAAGGTTTTTCTGCGAAAAGATGATGGAGCTCCAGTGGAGCGATTTGGTGCCAATATGCCCTTGGACCAGCTGCCAACTGTCAACAACTCGTCTACTTCTGCCATATCATCCGCTGTCCCGATGCCGTCTGATCAACCGAATCAACATTTAAACATTTACTTCAATCCACAATAGCAATTAAAAATACCTAAACTTAGAGTCTGCCATCTCAATGCTCAATCACTGTCAAATGATACTCACCTTGAGGATTTGAAAAACTACTTGTCAACTAATTCCTATCATCTGATCATGGTCTCTGAGACTTGGCTTGACTCAAATCTACCTGATTTTAAAGTTGCTCTCCATGGCTTCCAACTTCTCAGACATGATCGTGTGGGTCGTAGTGGTGGGGGTGTCTGTATCTACTACCATTCTTCCCTGAGTTCTGTTGAGATCATGACCAGGTCGGACGATACAGTTTCCCCTCATATCGAGTACCTTCTTGTAAGAGTCACCTGTGAATGCAGCCCAGTTTTATTTGCGGTCGTATATAGACCTCCAAGGGTTGGCTTACTTTCCGAATTTTTCAACGTGTTGGAGGTTTACTGTCATCAGTTCCCGGATATTGTAATTCTTGGAGACTTTAATGTTGACATGAGTAGGCATACGAGTGAATCCGCGGGGATGATGGACTCTCTTTCTTCTCTTGGTCTTACCTTGGTTAACAGTCTACCTACTCATCATACCTCCCAATCGAGCACGCTACTAGACCTATGTATTGTCTCGGATTCAAATAAGGTATTGAACTTCTCGCAAACTGACTTTCCACTTTTATCTGGTCATGATCTTATAGAGATTGAATATGATATCACTGTTCCCTTGAACCGACCATCTTTGATTCAGTCCAGAAACCTTGCCAATTTTGATCAGGATCTTTTTCAGGCTAGTTGGCGGAACTTATTTGAGGACTCCTCCACCTTAACTGCCTCACTTGATGACCGACTGATGTCTCTAAATGCCTCGGTCTTGACAAGCCTGAATATCTTGGCTCCTATAAGGTCATTCCACCCAAAGCACCCCCCTAAACCTTGGATGACAGCCGCTATTCTTAAGGAAATCAGATACAGAAACAGACTCTTCCGCTACTTTAAGCTCTATGGGACTGATCAGCATTGGTCATTTGCTAAGGATCAGCAGAAATTTGTCAAAACACTCATCTCGTCTGCCAAAGCTGCCTACTGTCGAAAGCGATTAGCCACGGCTCGGTCTGCGAAACTAAAATAGGTAGAGTTACGTAAGATGGGTATCATTCCTGCTCGGGTTGATACTGTCAAGTTGTCTTTCTCCTTGGAGGAAATGAATAATTTCTTTATTGACAATGTTCGTGCTCTGGTGGATCAAATGATGCCTTCGCCCACACTACCTTGTTCACTGTGGCCTCCTCCTGCTACAACATCTTTCACTTTCAGGGATGTTTCCCTTGGTGATATTGAGAAAGCCTTGTGCAGATGTAAGTCTGAGTCTGTGGGTGTTGACGGAATCTCCCCTGATGTTATCCGTCGCTCGGGATCCGTGCTCTTGTCGGTCCTGAGAGATATTTGTAATCTCTCCCTCTCCACGGGTACATTTCCCGCGGTCTGGAAGAAATCTATCATTAGAGCAATCCCCAAAGTCACAATACCGAAATCTCTTAATGACTTCCGACCAATATCGATATTGTGTGCCAGCTCTAAATTGTTGGAGCGAATTGTTTATATTCAGGTCATTTGGTCATTTGTTCCATGGGATTCTGCTGCTCAAGCTTCAGAACATGGGTTTTTCACCTGCCGTGATTCAGTGGTTCTCGAGTTATCTGTCTGGTAGACTGCAGGCCGTGTTTGAGGGGTCTTCTTCTTCCTCCTGGCGTTATAATGAGTATGGAGTTCCTCAGGGGTCTATTCTTGGACCACTTCTCTTTACTATCCTGATCTCGGATATCTCTCGCATTCTACTTTTCTCCAAGTATCTGCTTTATGCAGATGATCTGCAAATATATCTACATGGAGAGGTGTCTGAAATAGTGGCTCTCCTAGAGAGACTCCAAAGGGACATAGAGGCAATTTCAGCGTGGGCTGGGGTCAACCGTTTATCGTTGAACCTCTCGAAAACCAAGGCCTTGGTTCTTGGAACGCCTTGGCAACTTAGAGCGCCAGTTATGTTAGCCATTCCCGATCTGGTGGTCGGTGGCTTTACTATTCCCCTTGTTGGATCTGCAAAAAATCTTGGAGTAATTGTTGACTCCAGGTTATCTTGGTCGGAACACGTAGTTATGATTGTGAGAAAATCTTGGAATGTTCTTAGACTTCTTAAAACCAGCAATAAACTTTTGAGTTTTGACTCCAGAAAAGAGCTGGTGATGTCCCTGATATTTCCCCTCATCGACTATTGTTCCACGGTCTTTACTAACTTAACAGACCAGTTGAACTACAAACTTCAAAAAGTATTGAACGCGTGTGTCCGATTCATTTTCAAACTCAAATATGATACTAGAATTACTCCGTATCTCAACAAATTGGGCTGGCTTAGCGTTGGACGCAGGAGACTGTATTTTGTCCTTTGTCTTACTTTCAGTATCCTTAATACTCATTCTCCCCAGTACTTGTTTAATGATTTCCTTCCCATGCCTTCGATGTCTTGTCGGCATCTGCGTCATTCCTCTAGCAGGCTGCTCACACCAGTGCATAGATCTCTGATATATGAAAAATCCTTTTTAGTAACTGCTACCAAGAATTGGAATGCTCTTCCGACATTTTTGCGAACGGCAACCACTGGTTCGACTTTCAAGTCACAACTTTTCAATTATTTACTGGAACAACAGTGTGTATGTTGATCTATGTATATGGTCTTCGTAACAATATTTTTAAGTTTGCGCACTTAGATATTTTCTTTTGTTGTCTTTCCGAGCTAATTATCTTCATTCGTATTATTGGTTGTAACTAGCTATCGTGTAATTAAACGTCAAATTTGCCTGTCATGCTTTATTCTCCTTGATTCTTTTGTATTTTCTGTAACGTACTACTTTTGTACTATTTTTCACTTATTGTATACTTATTATATTACTTTTTTTACTTATTGTATTACTTTTTGTATTTGCAGCCATACGGGTCAGTTATGACCTTTGGCGTAATAAATGGAATTACATTACATTACATTACATTAAAAAAATGCGAAAACATTTTGTCCAAATAATACAAAATAACCAATTGACACCTTTTCCATATACTAATTCTCGGCATGTACAAGCTCATTGTAGATAACATGTTATAATATGTTAATATGTTGATAATGATTTAATTTATAATGCATTTATGAAACCCAAATTAAAAAACTAATTAGTCAGTGTTTCTGGTAATATAAATTTATGTTCATTTTTCAAATAATCAAATTAACAGATGGAATGAAAATACATCTTAAAAATATTTCTCTTTCAAATCGTTTGCAATATATATTTCCAGTTGATCAATCTATTCCTAATAAATACAAATGCAAATTCAAACTGAAAATAGCATCAAGAAGGATCACGAGATGAAATGAATAGTAAAATAGAAAATTAATTGCATTTTTCAAGTAGGATTTTATTCCTATGTGTTAAATAGTTCTTGATGATAAGCAAAGTAACTGTTGCTGAGATCATAAATTACGGAGAGTTGAAATTATTATGGTTGCATCTCACGATATTGAGCGGCGGAGGGGCTCAATATATATTCAACAGGGAACGCACTCTTTAGATTTTTGAAACCGGTTCTGGTTCCGTGTTATTTCATTTTTTTAACCAGTTCCATAAAGATCAAGGGGTTCCGGTTGGGTTCTCGATTTCGGTTCCGGTTTTGTTTAGGTTCCTGATATCAAATAATTGTACATTTTTTATATTTTTTAATTTTTTCTTGTAAACATAATTTATGATACTGTGGTTCTTGTTTTATTTGATAGAATTCGATAGATTGGTTTGGACCGAAGTGGTCTGGAAACGTAACTCGAAAAAAATTACAAAATTACAAAAGATACATAATAAATAAGAAAAAAATAAAGCATAATAATGTTCCTTCATAAGATAGAGCATCTTCTCTTAGGTTCTTTCTTCTTGTCTCTTATTGTTTTGTCATTCTCTATCCCACTACACTTTGTCACGTACCCTGCTCTTTTCATTTGCCTAGTGCCTTTTCTATTTTTTACCCTCCTTATTCTCCATAACTTATCTTTCTTTATCTCACGGATTCCTTGGACTTCTCTCTTAACTACCACATCAAAATGTGCCCATATCAAAGTTAATTCGCTGTTTCTTTCTTCACTAATTCTTCACTAATTTCTTCACTTCTTCTGTAATTGACAACACAGAATGGTTTCAGCTAACTAAAATTGCTAACGGCAGTGACAAAACATAGAGGGTTTATACTAACTACAATTGCTAACCGAAGTGACAAATCCCAGGGGGTTTAAGCTAACAAACATTTTTGGTAGCTTAAACCCTCTAAAGTTAACGTATTTAATGACATTATATTTTCAAAATATTTTTATCAGAAATTACATATTTGACGTTATATATTTTCAGTTAATAATTTTATGTCTGATGAATATGAACAAAAATTAAAAACTATTCATAATAGTCAATTAAAACGAATTATATTCTTTACAACGAATAAGAAATAGCACTGAAAATTGTCACGTGCAAAATCTTTCCTCACAAAATTATGTCTTGGAAATTATGTTCTGTTTCTATGGTTCAATATTGTTTTAAGGTGTAGCAAACTAATTTGCTAAAAACGATCACTTTTCTATATTTAGAGAAATTTGTTAATAACAATTATCAGTTGACGTTTCGACTGTCATTACAGTTATATTCAGAAAATAATGATGAAATAAAACAATTATCACAGTTAATTGGCGTGTTCGCTTTCCAACAATATTTTGTATTAATAAAGGACGCACTTATGTGACTTGAATTGTCTGTCCTATATTAATATAAAATATTGTTGGGAAGCGAACACGCCATATAATTGTAACTAAAACAATGAATTACGGAGAGATGAAGTTATTACGGTTGCATCTCACGACATTGGGCGACGGAGGGGCCCAAAAGTATCTTTACTAAATATACAGTGTAACTCCATTGGATATAAAAAGTTTAATAATACGTAATGCACAACACAATAATAGGGAACTTTGTGTGAAAACATTGCTTTATGGAGAGTAGATAGGCAACCTAACTACTGGATAAAGTGTGGGCGAGGGGGGTCCGGGGCAAGGGGG